>JAJPUD010005728.1:74098-112812 GCA_023553655.1 Myrmecobius fasciatus
TTCCTTCCTTCCTTCCTTCCTTCCTTCCTTCCTTCCTTCCTTTCTTTCTTTCTTTCTTTCTTTCTTTCTTTCTTCCTCTCTTTCTTTCTTTTTTTCTTTCTTCCTTTCTTTCTTCCTTTCCTTCTTTCTCTTTCTTTCTTTTTCTTTCTTTCTTTCTTTCTTTCCTTTTTTCTATCCTTTCTTTCTTTATTTTCTTTTTTCTATCCTTTCTTCCTTCATTCCTTCCTTCCACTTGGGTTTTTCCCATGGTAAGAAATTAACAGCGAGGCAGTGGCATCTGATTTCATTTCTACCACCAAAAAATAAAATAAAATAAAATAATGTGGGATATAGTAGTCTCAGTTTTTTCATCTTTTGCCATCTTACCCATACTCTAACCTCCATATACCTCAGATTTGTTGTCTGCAAAATGCAGATAATAATAGCATCTATCTCCCAGGCTTATTTTGAAGATCAAATTAAATATTTGTAAAGTTCTTTGCAACCCTATGTAATTAAACCCCATGTAAATCCTAGTAATTGCCATTGCTGTTGTTGTTGGTGGTGGTGGTGGTAGTGGTGGTGGTGATGGTAGTAGTAGTAATAATAGTGATAATATCAACCATTCTGGAAAGCAATTTGGAACTATGCCCAAAGGGCTAGCAAACTGTGCATAACCTTTAATCCAGCAGTTTCTTTATAGGCTCTATTTCCCAAAGAGATCATAAGAAAGGGTAAAGGATCCATATGTGCAAAAATATTTGTGGCAGCCCTTTTTGTAGTGGCAAGGACTAGAAACTGAGTTCATGTCCATCAGTTGGGAAAGGACTGAATAGGTTATGGTATGTGAATGAAATGGAATATTATTGTTCCATAAGAGATGATCAGCAGGATGATTTTAAAGGGGCCTGGAGAGACTTACATGAACTGATGCTGAGTGAAGTGAATAGAACCAGGAGAACATTGTACATGTCAAGAACAAGATTATGTGTTGATCAGTTCTGATGGATGTAACTCTTTCTGATTTTTCTTGTGTAGCATGTTAAATGTGGAAATATGTTTAGAAGAATTTCACATGTTTAACCTATATTGAATTACTTTCTGTTCAGGGGAGGGAGGAGAGGAAGGAAGAAAAATTTGGACACAGGGTTGAATGTTGAAAATTATCTTTGGATATAATTTGAAAATAAAAAGCTATTATTTAAAAATGGTAGTGATAGTAAATAACTGAAAATGGTATTTCCATATCACTGTTTAATTGAATAACATATTTCTTTATTGGCCCTTTCTGCCTTGGTTTCTTCTTTTTTTATAACTTGCTATCTTCCAGGATCCTTTTCTCTTCCCTTTCTCTCCTGCCAAAGGACTCCCTTTTTTCTTCTTTTCTTCCTGCCTTTTTCCTTCTTTTTTCTTTCTTTCTTTCCTTTTTCCTTCTATCCTTTCTTCCTCCCAGTTGGGCTTTCTCTCATGGAAAGAAATTAACAGCAAATCAGTGGCATCTGATTACATTTCTACCACCACCAAGAAAAAAAAAGGGTGGGGCGATGTCGTATTCTCAATTTCTTCATCTTTTACTTCTATCCTACCCATCATCTGGGGCTTTATGAGAACCCAAGTGAAACAACATATAATAATGTGATTTTCAAAGGACAAAATCCCTAGTAAAGTTGCTATTATCAAGGAAACCAGACTGCCCTATTAATGCAAAGACAGTCAAGGATCAGGAAGATTTTATTCCTCCTTAAGTTTTGAGGAAGGCTCTTCAGCCACAGCTTCTCAGAAAGCTAAATCCAAATTCAGAAGTGGCACAGAGCTAGATTCCTGTTTGGCTCCAAATTCAAAATGTACTTGATTAAACCTGAAGAGTGCAGCCTGGGGACTTAACAGATTTGTTCATCTCAGTTAGCTGTGTCTTCTTCCTCTACCACCTCTGCTTCTTATCTTGAAATGTTTTTAAAATGAGTTTGGACAAGGAACTAACCCAGGCAACAGTTCCCTCAGGAATAACTTCACACAGGGAGGTAGGAGATGAACCGATTTCTACCATAATAAGGTTTCCCTTTCCTTAATCTATGTGACTTCTGGAATTGCCATTCCAGTGCATTAACCCTATTCCCAGTTCTGGATGGGGATGACTTGACAAGGTGGCAAGATCTCTGGGACATACCAGCAGCAAGCTGGCATCAGGCCCTTGGGCTTTTCAAAATCAACACAGAAGTGACTGGTTTGGAAGGATGCTTGCAGAAATAATCAATCTGATCTCTTAGTCTGCCACTAAGGTATTTTAACAAAATGTCAGGGTTATGGATAGTGCCAATACATTTGCTTTTCAATGCATTAGTTTTTTTTTTTTATTAAAGCTTTTTATTTTCAAAATATATGCATGGATAATTTTTCAACATTGACCCTTGAAAAACCTTGTGTTCCAAATTTTCCTTTCCTTCCTCCCACCTCCTCCCCTAGATGGCAAGTAAACCAATATATGTTAAACATGTTAAATATATGTTAAATCCAATAAATGTATACATATTTATACAATTATCTTGCTGCACAAGAAAAGTCAGATCAAAAAGGAAAAAAATGAGAAAGAAAACAAAATGCAAACAAACAACAAAAAAGTGAAAATGCTGTGTTGTAGTCTACACTCAGTTCCCACAGTCTCTCTAAGTATAGATGGCTCCCTTCATCACAGTACCATTGGACCTGGCCTCAATCATCTCATTGTTGGAAAGAGTCACGTCCATCAGAACTGATCATCATATAGTCTTCTTCTTGCTGTGTATAATGATCTCCTGGTTCTGCTCATTTCACTCAGCATCAGTTCATGCAAGTCTCTCCAGGCCTCTCTGAAATCGTCCTGCTGGTTGTTTCTTATAGAACAATAATATTCCATGACATTCATATACCATAATTTATTCAGCCACTCTCCAATTGATGGGCATCCATTCAGTTTCCAGTTTCTAGCCACTACACAAAGGGCTGCCACGGACATTCTTGCACATGTGGGGCCCTTTCCTTCCTTTAAGATCTCTTTGGGATCTAAGCCCAATAGAAACACTGCTGGGTCAAAAGTTTAGAACATCGTTCCAAATTGCTTTCAAGAGTGGTCAGATCTGTTCACAATTCCACCAACATTCATTAGTCTTTTTAAAAAGTCATAGTTAATATGAGATTGGATGCTGCTTTACTGGCTATTATAGCCTCTTGGTAAGATAATATGTTAATTTTTGGGTAGCTAGATGGTACAATGGATAGAGTGCCGGCCTTGAAGTCAGGAGAACCTGAGTTCAAATTCAGATTCTGACAATTAATACTTCCTAGCTGCGTGACCCTGGGCAAGTCACTTAACTCCAATTGCCTCAGCAAAAAAAAAAAAAAAAAAAAGATAATGTTAATTTTTATTGTTGTTTTCTAAAATAGGCTTAGATACAACTTATTTGCACATAAAATGATGGCTTCCTCCCCACCTTAGTTTTCCAAAGGAAGTATAGGGTCATCAGGACTACCATACAACTGACAAGTAACCTTGTGATCCAACTTGCATCTTAAGAAGCTTACTTTGGCAGCTACTTGAAAAATTGGCATTTAACACTTTGGTGTCTTTATTCTTCATATCCCATTCTTCCTCATACATTTTCCTAAAAGAGTTTGTTTATACTTTACTGCCCTCTACAAAGTTTCCAAAGATATTGCCTTTTTCTTGCTTTTCTTCTCATATGGCATTTTATCTTTACTTTATGCCTTTTCACTGGCTGTCCCAAAGGACAGTCTGTAAGTTAATCAATAAGCACTTAATAAGTGCTTACTATGTTCAAGATCCTGTGCTAAACATCAGTGAAACAAAGAAAAAAAGGAAAAAAAATCCATTTGATTCCTAGCATAAAGTATGTGGAAGTAATTTTAGAAGGAATGTCCTAGTAATAGGGAAATTGCTCCCTTCTCACTTCTGCTTCTTTAACTTCCTTGGCTTCCCTTTGCACTCAGTTTAAATCCCACTTTCTACAATAGTCCTTTCCTGGGGTTACCTACTGCTAATTCATTTGCTTTCAAATTATTTCCAATTTGCAAAGTATTGATAGATAAATGATAGATAGAAAAATAGAGAAATATAGATATCTATCTAAATAGTTGCTTTTATATTTTCTGCCACAGAAGAATTTGAGATTATTGAGGTCTGGGACCAAGTTTTTTGTCTTTCTTTGTATCACCAACACTTTAATACAGTGCCTGGCATTTAATAATAAACTTGTTGACTAACTGTTTCTTCTAAGGAAAAATATAGAAAGTCTGTGCCTTCAGATTCCATTACCACTGTCACAGAATTTAGACATAGTAGAAAAGCTTGTTTCTTTGTCTTTTTGTTCTACCTTTTGTCTGGGCTCTATTAAGACTCAGTGAGTCAGTATTCATGAATGTTGTTTGCAAAGTATAAAATACCGAGTAAATGCTGAATTAGATGAGAGAGAAAATGGAGTGAGGTAGACAGCATAGGCAAGAGCTTAGGGAGCCTGAGCTAAGGCAAGTGTCTATGGAAATGCAAAGGAAAAAGATTTTAGAGAAAGATTTTTAGAATACATTTTAAATTTCCTGGTAGCATTAGATGGGAAGAGTGATGATAAGAATAAAATAGAAGATGAAAAATGGTTCAAACTGTGGTATGTTGGGAATAATAGAAGTATAATTTTATATAGGGAAATTAAGAGGAGAGTAACTGGGACATAAAACCTCACATGCTAAATTTGAGTTGCTAGTAGGAAATTCAGGAAGAAATTTCAAGGTCATAGATTTATATTTGTTGTTGTAGTGGTTGTTGTTAATTTTATAGATGAGAAGCCCAAGACCCATAAAGTTGAGTAGCTTGTCCAAGGTCACAGAGCAATGAGTAGAAGAACTAGTATTCAAACTCTAGTCATCTCACTCTAAATCTAATATTATTTACACTATGCTACTTACAAGGAACACCATAAGTGTCAAGAAACCAATGAAAAATGTATAGCTAGAAATGAATGCTGGATGGCAAAGCTAGAGATCTAAATTTGGGAGAAATCTCCCAAATGAATTAGATTGAGAGAAAAAGTTGAAGGCAAAGCCTTGTGGCATGTCTGCAACAGGATCAGAAGAAAAAAATATCAACAAAAAAAGAGAAAGAACAAAAGAAAGACAGAAAGAAAGACAGAAAGAAAGAAAGAAAGACAGACAGAAAGAAAGAAAGAAAGAAAGAAAGAAAGAAAGAAAGAAAGAAAGAGAAAGAAAGAAAAAGAACAAATCAGAGAACTGAAAGAAACACTTCAAAGGCAGAGAAACTGGTAAGCAAGAGGGACTGGTCAGTAGTGTCAAATGCTGCAGAAATATTGAGAGGAATGAGGACTGACCAAATGCATTGGATAGGGCTGAGAACTGCTTCAAAAGAATGGTGGAACTAAAGCCAGAGGATTTGAGCAGTGAGTTGATAATAGAGTACTTTTTTCTAGAAGTATGGTTTTTGAATTGGAAGAGAAATCATAGTCATAGATTTAGATCTGGCAGGGAACTTAGTGGTCATCTAGTATCCATTCTTTTATGTTGTAGATCAAGACATGGAAGCGAACATGTAATAAGCAACAGAATATGGATCAGAACCCAGGTCCTCTGACTCAAATTTAACTCTATCATATGAGAAACTCAGGGAGGTAACAGGTTCAGGGATAGTATTTTGGGTTTTATTTGCATATTTTTAAGAGTAGGGAAGACTTGAATATATTTATCAGCAGAAGGAAAGAATAAAATGACAGACTAAAGAAAATAGGGTAAAATCTTAGAAAAGATGAGAAGGGAGTCAAAAGCAGAATGGGGCAAGCTTAGCTTTAGCAAGAAGAAAAACAAGTTAGGGGCTTCTAAATCCAAGTTTTCAATGTTGAGACCTCATTCTCTTTATGCTCTACTTTAATGACTCTTAAGGTAAGTGAGGTAGTATATATAATGAATTAGAGTCCTGGGCCTGAAGTCTCATCTTCCTGAAGTCAATTCTTCCCTAAGACACATACTGGCTGTATGATCTTGGGCAAGTCACTTAGCCTTGTTTGCCTCAGTTTCCTCATCTATAAAATGAACCAGAGAAAGAAATAGCAAACTGCTATAGTATTTTTGCCAAGAAAACCCCAAATGGATTCACAAAGAGTTGAACATAATTAAACTACTCAACAGGCAGCAACACTGACTTTTACCTTACCATTCCAGTCCTCATTCACTAATTGCACTTAAATGTATCACAGCAATATTGGGCAACCTCTCCAGAGAAAAATCAGGTTTTCAGGATGACTTTCAATCAGGCAGAATTTCTGGAGGGAGTTGGTCATTGCTCCTCCCTCTACTCCCTAGAAAAGTATACAAGTTTTCTTTCTTGCTTTTGGGCAAATTCCTAGGCAGGAAGCTATCTGGGGAACTTTCTTCCAGTCTTAGTTCTGTAAGCATATATTGTGACTAAAGTACTTAATACTAGGATAATGACAACACTCTCAGAAAGACTACTAATTTTAGAAGTTCATGGATATATAGATCTGAGTTGGAAAGGACCCATCTACTCTAGTATTCTTATTTACAGATAGGGAAACAACTGAGGTGCAGAAAGTTTAAGTGACTTAGTTATTTCCATCAATTTGGAAAATGAGAACAATGCTGAGATAACCCGAAGGCATGCCATGTATGATTGCTAAAATGAAATAAAGCTGTGGAACCTGGAGAAGAAAAGATATCTGTCTTGAAGTACTTGAAGGGATATCATGAAGTAGAATTATCACATATTTGATGAGGCTTTAGAATGAGAAGATAAGATTTATAGATTGAGAGTATAAAGTATATTTCAGTTCAGTTTTTTGTTTTCTTATGGTCTCTGCTCTTGTCTCTATATTATTCTCCGTAAGACCTAGTTATCATCTGATTTCCCTTCTTCTAATTAGTCAATACATCCAAGAATTTCTATTTTAAGGAAAGAACTTAGGTCAACTTGTGCTTTACTTTGTTCCTCAATGGATTCCACTCCTAACCTTGGACTTCTTTCCAATCACGGCCCTGTGATTCACTCTTTATATTCTCCCTACTCCCCACCCAATTTTCAGCTTCATCTTATGTGTTGGCTTCTCCCATTATAGTGTAAACTATTTGGGGAAAAGGGACTATCTTTGTTTTTACTTGAATCTGGAGTCCAGTACTAGTATACTTCCTGGCACATAATAAACACTTCTTGGCTTGACTTGACTTGAATCAATATATTATCCAAATGCTTGAAGTTGTCTGAAAATGAAATAGGCTATCTCATGAGGTTGTGAGTTTGCCATAACATGTTCAAATAGAGGTTATTTTTATTTGTTGTATAAGATATTATTAAGGGGATCTTTAAATTGAATAAGTATTGGATTATTATTTTCTACCAAAAATTTAACCTGGCAGGATCATGTATTCTATTTCAATATATTTGCTAACCTTCCCTTTAATAATATATTCTATATTCTGAAATTTCATTAGGTACTGAAGTCAAGGTCATTGATCTATAGCTTGCAGATCATATTCGCTTACATTATTTTTAAACAGGAATAACATTTGCCATTCCCCTATCTTGTCATAGGTACCCTATTTTCCAACATCATTGATCATAACCCAGCAGTCATATCTACCAGTTTTCTCAGTGCCCCAAAATTTGCCTTATCTAAACCTGGTAAATTGAAAGTAACTGTGGTGATGAGGTATCCCCTTACTCTCTCTTTCCCTATCTTAGATATCAATTTTCAATTAGCCTTTTGGTGCTGTTCATCCCACTCCAAAGATCATTCTCCTCTGAAGAGATAATTGAAGCAAGTTCACTAGCTCTGCCTTCTTTCTATAGTCCATTATCATTGCTGCATCTACCCCAGAGAGCAGTACTGTACTTTTCTTCCTTTAATTTTCTTTTTCCCTACCCCATACTCATATAACTTTAAAAGAAGAGGGGAAACCTCTTTTTTGTTGTTGTTGAAGATCAAAAGGATAGGTCAGAATTCACTCTTGTATTCTAGACGTCTGACATCCCTGCTAAGAACAAGTTCCAGTAGAGGACAAAGAAAGAATGAGCCATTTAAGGAAAAGGTCAGTTCCTTCACACCTGTGTGATCATCATATTCCTCTGCTATCAGAATCTTGAGTTGTCATCTTATCTGGTTCCAAAAATACAGCCTGAGGACCCAAGAATAGATTTTATCTGTATCCTTTGGACAATCTTATATATGCTATCTTAAGAACTCTTCACTAGGCACTAGAAATATGTCCTCCTTAAACACAAATAAACTTTGTCTTAAAGCAAATTGTCTATACAATAGGATTAAAGTTTAAAAGCTGAGAATTATTTTATTAATTCAAGGATTATAGAAAAAGCTAGAAAGTCCCTATAGATTTTTTCCCTTCCACTTTCATTTTACAGATAAGGATTTCAATGCTCAAATAAGTGAATTGATTTACCCAGTAATACAGGTAATAATGAACCAAGCTAGAATTTGAACCCTGCTCCATCTGACACCAAAGTAAAAGCACTTTGCATTGTCCTATTGTGTCTCCCTAGAAATCAAGCCTAATTATCTCTATATGCTCATTAAAATGACAGGACTGCTTCAATCTCCTTCTGAGGAAGCAAACATACTTATAAACCCTTTTCACCATTAGTGACTTTGTTCCTCACTAGGGCTGGGTTACAGTGACCCAGGAAATTCTAGCCCCTGTCCACATTTCAAGGAATCATTTTCCACATTCTTGCTGTGGTCTGCTGAGTATCCTAGGCTCCTCTTGATAAAAAGTGTAAGAAAACCATTGGCTATTATTGGATTTAGCCCAAAAGCTAAAAGATGAAAACAAATTTGTGTTCTGAGTGCCTGTAAAAGCACAGACTGTACCATCTTCACTCCCACAAAAGGAGACATAAGAGGTTTCCTGGGATTTCCACACACACAATTTCTAAAGAGCAGTTTTGCTGAGAGGCAGACAGTGGGCCACTGACAGCTGCATTGGGACTGGTGAAAACCATGTGGGTACTCTGGGAATGGGGAAGGAGACAGAATGACCACTAGGAAATATAGCACAGTGGAGAGTCAAGATAAAAACTTGGGATAAAAGATTCAGTAGAAGAAAATACAGTTAACTAAGGAGACTGATGGCTATTTTTTTTTTCATGGAAGCATGAAGAAGCAGAGGCAGGGCTAAAGTTGGGCATATGGCAGTGGGGAAAAGACAGAAATCTTCCTAAATGAAGGAATGTATAGATATATTCATGTCCTCTTGTAAGGAATAAGTAAAACATTTCATTCTACCTTCTCTGATCCTTCCCCCCTCTTGTTTTATTAGTCCCATTTCCTTCCCCCTCCACTTCCCTCCATCAATGTTATTAAGTGGTTTCTATATGCAAATCACAGATCACAGTGCTCATCATAGGGACAGGAGCTGGCCAAAAGTGGGAAAGCCTATATTTCTGATGTGTCACTCTTCAGAGGCAAAATAATGTCTTTTGCTCTGTCCTTAGAATTATTTCTCAGGAAGTTGCAAATGGGCCTTCACAGATACATTTACATTCTTCCCAGAGTATCTCTTGTGACCAAGGGTATGTGAAGCATCTGGGAATGCTTTGGATGCAGTTGGTAGCCACAGTACTGAGGGAAACACTGCAACCTTGAACTCATTAGTACCATGCTGTAACAGGCCATAGATACAACACAAAATTCCAAAATGGGCTTAGCCTGATCCACCCACATTTACCTTCCTAAGGTGCATTAATACATACCTTCCTAAGGAACATAAGAAATCAGGTTATTAGCTATTTGAACTTTGTAGATAGGTTTGGGACCAAGGGGGTGGAAATACAATACAATCCTCAAGTACTATTCTTCTGTATTTGCTAGCTCAAAACTGCCAAATAGCCAATACATCAGAAAACACATGCAAAATCATTTACATCTTTATAGCACTTTAAGACTTACAAAGAGCTCTACTTACTTCATTTCTACTTTCTTGGTCTTCCTGATTCCAAGTACAATTTTTTGTCTTTATTCAGTAGCATAATTCCTCTGCTTTTACAAAACAGTATACTCAATACCACAAATAGTACAAAGACATGTAAAATAGTTATGTCAAACTTATAGGGGAATAGGGGCCATTAAACCAAAATAATGGTCCTCACTGGCCACAAATTGATCTACAAAGCCACATATTAAAATTATATGTCCTTTTGTATTTTTGTTTACTTGTTAAATATTTCTAATTAACATTTTAATCTAGTTGAGCTGCACTGAAGTGTTGCTTGGACATCTGTCTTCTCTGATGAAATATATAAACCTTGTATTCAAAGGGTTTACAATAAGAAAGATAAATCATAAATGCAGAGAAAAGTTAAATAAGAGTATATATTAAATAACAACAGAAAGTTGGAAATACATGATTAATTACTGATAGTTGGAATTGACAGATTTGGAATCTCAACCCCTAGACTTCCACAAAGGGTTGCAGGTAGCCATCTTTCACCTCTCTTCACCAATCCCTGGTAACATAGTGAAGTTTGTGAGAGTCATGGTTCATAGTTTGAAAGTATTCCAAGAGATTTTCTTATAGTCCCAAAAGAATTTATTTACACCATAGTTGTCAGACTACTCTCTAAAAGAGTATAGCCATAAGAGAAAGTTTGGGAGAGTTTTTAATACTGAAAACCTGGGGCTTCAGTCTGCAGGCTAACAGTCTACAAGGCTGTAAATTGTAAAAGAAAGATAAGGAAGGAGCCAAAAAGTTTTATTGCTCCACATTCTTTAGCTAGATATGTAGTTTTGAGTAGACCTTGGAGACTGACCCATCCATATGTTCCCATATACCCCTTTCTAAAACCATATATGATAAGATAAATAGGTTTCGGGAAGAGAAAAAAATATTTAAATACTAGTGGTACTCATAGGTGGGGAATTTGTTTACAAAAAGAGAAAAAGAAGAATATGATTTCCCTCTGAGCGTTTTCTGTGGAGATATCACTAAAAACTGGACGTGTCTGGAAACCTGTGAGAAATATAGAACTATTTCTAGTACAGAAAAGAGCTGGAGTAGGTCTGTCTGAGAGAATGACATTTAGGACAAAAAAGTACCAGCCCATGATCAGCATAAATCCCCAAGAGTGAGATTGGTTCCACCAGACCCTGGGAAAAGAGGTGGTTCACCAATCTGTCTGTATTTGTTATTAAGTGATGTATGTAAAGGGCTTTCCTTTTGCTTCATGGTTGATTAGGCTTTTCTAACTCTGTGTGGAATCATAATTACTGTATTTCTTCACTTTCTGGGCTAGTAGGGGGAAGGGAGAGGCCCGAAACAGAAGACACAAAATGATTCTAGGATGATAACTTCTACTCCAAGAATTTCAGGGACTCTATTCATCCCCCTGCTTTTTAAAATCTAATTTGCTTAGATCAGAGAGTATTAGGCACTCCCTTTGTTAGTGACTAATAAAGTAATACCACAGCTTGAGCAGGAAATGAGGATGTACTAATTTTAGGATTTTCTGCCTTCCCTGTTCTGGAGTTTGATTTGCTGATGCATACCTAGAGATTCTTAACATTTGATTTCAGTAACCTAAATAGTGACAATGCAATGCAAAAGAGAAGAGTCATCCTGATGAATATTTCTTATCCAGTCCTAGGAAAATATTTTGTGCCCACAGGAAAAACGGCTTGGTGGCAGCATAAATCCAGTGGGGCATGTTATCAGCAACAAAAGGCTAGGGGGAACAGTCATGGTGTAATTTGTCACTAAAATCATAGCAGCAGGAAATAAATATCCTTGGAAGCCAAACTATTATCCTTACAGAAAGTGACCCTGGAAACCAAATTTCACCCACCTTCTCTTGACAGCTCTCAAGAGAGGAAGAAGCTCTAGTCACAAATTAGAGGGGTAGAGGGTGGGAAGTGGTGAAAAGTACCATGTCTTTTATTAATTACCCTCCGTGCTCATACCTGCCCATTTGGGAAGAAAGAAAATGTGGGGAGAAAATCATTGTGCCTCCTACTAGGAAATACTGGTGGAAACAGTAGTTGTATTCACTATACCGTTGTACAGTATATAAAACAATGGTCCTGGAGTCAGAAAGACCTGAATTCAAATGCCTCATTAGACACTTACTAAGTGTAACTCTGGCTAAATTATTCAACCTCATTTTCCTCAAGTCTAAAATGGGGATGATAGTAGTCCCTATTTCCTAGGGTCATCATGAGGATAAATTGATATAATATTTGTGAAGCACAATGCCTGACAGAGTAGATTCCTCTCCTCTCTTCTTTTCTCCTTTCCTTTGCTTTTCTTCCTCCCCCACCTTATGCTCAAAAAAATGTCACCATATTAGAGTCAAGTTAGTGTCAAATTTGGCTGGTCAAAGCAACACAAGCTCAAAGTCTCCCCACAGGTCAGGCACAAATGGTTTATGTGAACAATCTCTTGTTTCTTTTGAGCACTACAATTCTGCTTCTCTCCTAGATCACATCACCTTCCTTGCCATGGGCACACCATGTTGGGCAGTACTATGCTTATGTCTCCCATGTCCCAAAACTTATTTTGAAGATTCTTCCAAGTTCAAAACCTTGAGAGGGTCCTTGCTTTGCTTCTCCTGACTTCCTGTGATTCTTTTCTTATAAGATATGCTTGTCTTGTGTGAGTTCTCCGTCTTTAGGCAAACATCCATCTGGCATTTGAACAACACAGCCAATTCTTTGGAGTCGTGCTCTCTACAGTAGAGTGTGAAGGCTTGACAGGTAGATCAGTTTGAGAAAGGACCTCAGTGTCCGGTACTTATCTTGCCATATGATCTTCAGAATCTTCCTAAAACAATTCAAATGGAAGCATTTCAGTTTCATGGTCTAGGATTAAGGAAGATTTTAGCTATGTCTCTTGCTACATGCTTCCATACCTCGGGCACATTTCACATCTCTGAGTCTCCCATTCTTCCTTTGTAAAGAAACAATCCAAGAAAGGACACTGAGAAGAAAAATCAAATAATTCCAAGCCACTCTTCAATAGATAAGTGGTCAAGGGATATGAACAGACAATTTTCAGATGATGAAATTAAAACCATCTCTAGTCATATGAAAAGTTGCTCCAAATCACTATTGATCAGAAAAATGCAAATTAAGACAACTCTGAGGTACCACTACACACCTGTCAGATTGGCTAAAATGACAGGAAAAGATAACGATGAATGTTGGAGGGGATGTGGGAAAACTGGGACACTAATACATTGTTGGTGGAACTGTGAACGGATCCAACCATTCTGGGGAGCAATTTGGAGTTATGTTCAAAAAGTTGTCAAACTGTGCATACCCTTTGACCCAGCAGTGTTTCTACTGGGCCTATATCCCAAAGAGATCTTAGAGGAGGGAAAGGGACCCACCTGTGCAAGAATGTTTGTGGCAGCCCTTTTTGTAGTGGCTAGAAACTGGAAACTGAAGGGATGCCCATCAATTGGAGAGTGGCTGAATAAATTATGGTATATGAATGTTATGGAATATTATTGCTCTGTAAGAAACGACCAACAGGAAGATTTCAGAGAGGCCTGGAGGGACTTGCATGAACTGATGCTGAGTGAAACGAGCAGAACCAGGAGATCATCATACACAGCAACAACAGTATTACATGATGATCAATTCTGATGGACATGGCTCTCTGCAACAAAGAATTGTCTCAAACCAGTTCCAATTGTTCACTGAAGAAAACCATATACACCCAGAGAGAGGGAAATGAAATATGGACCACAACATAACATTTTCATGATCTCTATTGACATTTGCTTGCATTGTGTTGCCTTTCTAGGATTCTTTTTTTTTCTTGTAGATAGGATTTTTCTTGCATAAATTCTCAAGCATTTCAACATTATTAACATGTAGTGGACTTCCTGCCATCTAGGGGAGGGGAGGGGACTGGGGGTAAAATTTGTAATGGAAAGCTTTGTAAAGATCAATGTTGGGAAACTACCCATATATATGTTATACAAATAAAACGCTTTAATAAAAAAAAAAAGAAAGAAATTTTAAAAAAAAGAAAAAAGAAAAAAAATCAAATAATTCTAGCTCAGTGATAATACTTGGCTAAGGCCATTGGTACTGCAACCTATAACACTCCCCATCTTTTATTTACTATAGGGTTTGTTTCAGTTCAACTCTGGATAAGTCTGGCCTCTAATCAGAAGTAGTCTCCTACTCATTGGCCTATTAATAAACCCCTCTCACACATCATGTGGATGATGGTAATCACTGTAAAAGTTATGATTCCTAACTGGAAATCCCAGAAAGGGAAAGTATAAGATACTAAATGTACATTATAAATCAAGTATAGGATGAGTGGCTTATTCTTACAAAAAAGGAATGCTAAGCAAAAAGAGTAACAACATACATTAACAGAGTGATTATACCAGAATTTGTTATCTTAACATAATAACCACAGATACAGTCTATTGGGAAGAAGGTAGTAGTAAAACCTCAGTTGGCCTTTTTTTTTTTTTTGGCAAGTAACTCTATTTGGAATTGTCTAATAAAACAGCCAAGCTTGGATAAATAGATTACCAAATTTATGGAAACTGATGAGATCACTTAGTGAGATTGTATATGGTAAAAAATAAGAATCAGTAGAGGAAACACTCACAGAGAGTGGGTATAACAAGGATGAAGAACCAACAAAGGAAAATTAGAAAAAATTGATGGAACAAATAGTAAAAGAAACCAAGAAGAGTCACAATGTAAACAGGCAAGAGCATACAGAGAAACTTAATCTATAGTAACAATAACTCCAGACATACTAAAGAGGAACAGGAGCGTTAGACACTGAAGAGGACAATTTCAGTTGAATGATCAGGTCAAAAGCCAGAATGCAGAGGTTTTAGAAAAGGATGAGAAAAGAAGAATTGGAGCAACTGATTATAGATTGCTTTATTAAGGAGTTTAGCCAAAATGGGGAGGACAGATAGCAAATAGTAAATGGAGATATAGTTGAATTGACTGACTTTTTAAGGATGAGGGAGGCATACCCATGTCTATGGGTAGCAATGAAGACAGAAATGAAAAGATGATAATTTGGTTGGTTTACTGGAGAAATTTGGAGGGGATATGATCAAATATATGTAGAAGAGTTTGCAATGATGAACAGACATAGCTAACACTTCCTAAGATACAGGTATCAATGATGAGATGGTGGGAAAAGTAATGCAAGATGAGGAAAGGAAAAGGAGGAATTCTTGACTAATTTTTTAGTTTAATTATGGAGCAATAATCTGGTTAAAGAGGGTGAGGGAAAGAGTTATTTATAGACAGAATTGAGTTTGAGGAGAGAGAAATGAAAAAGTTTTGACTAACTGTTGTGATGAATGGAAAGCTAAGTGATAAAAATGAATATAAGGGAATTGCCTTGCTGCAATTAGGGCCCTGTTTAGATTATGTAATACAAATTTGTACTGAACCCCTTCAGGATAATTTTGTGATTTCCTTCAGCTCCCTTTGTCCAAATCCAAAGAGTTGATGGAAGTAATGGAAGTAATCTACAATTTGAATTTCAGAAAGTATGGTTTTGGGACAAGGCATTTGATTGTAAAGGGTAGTTTTGAGTCGAATTAGTTTACCAAGAGTCAAGTTAGGAAAGGGTAGACAGTATATCTAGTTTATGGTCAAGGGTCTGTGAAAGAACTAATAGTGAAGAGATTGGAGCTTATGATGTGAGTTATAGGATATAATGCATAGGAAAAGATGAAATAATACAAGTTTATGATCAGATAAAAAAAGAGTTAATGGTGGGGATAGGAATAGGTTTGTATATTAGTATTAATATACATTATATGTATAACATATGTTAGTTTGTATATTAATTTGTGCATTAGCATTAGTACATTAATTTATGCATTAGTATTAGTACATTAGAGATTCAGAATCATTGCAATGGAAAGAAAATAAGAGGGTAGGGATATGGTAGTCATTAAGGAATGAGTCTAGTAGAATATATTTAGTTAGAGAAGAATTGAGGAAGAAAGATGATTAGGTTTTTTAAGATCCTCTATAAGGAGCCACTTTATGGCTTAAGCTTACATCTTAAGCTCAAGTGGTCTAGGTCATAGAAGGCAAGAGAAGACTTAAGTATGACCTGAGTGAATTCATTCAAGAGATAGGAGATGAAAGTGGGAAGAAGGATTGACTGTTTCAGAAATGGTCTCTAGAGAAATAGAGAAGGTCCTGTGATGTACACAGGATTCCAGATAGCTGAAAGTGCTCTCTGCAAAGGCCAGGAATTATTGCATGTCATATTTAAGAACCTATCATATATTTCTCTTCTCACATAAGAACTGTTTAATACTGTTTGCTTGATTGAATTCATATCAGGGAAGGGACTTCATGTCCTCTATGGACAAGAGAGGGAATTTGTCTGCTTTTCAAATGGGAACCTTAATGAACATAGGGAGATACGCCAAGAGCTAGAAATACCCAAAGCAGATTGGTAGAGTGTTTCCATGGGAAGTCCATCATAGGACTCAGATAAAAGTATTCAACCAGATTGTTCTTGGCAGGAGCCCACACTCTGCCTATAGAATTCCAGACCTCATTCATCCAAGGCTTCTTAAAATAATGTTCTAAGGATTAATTAGTGTTCATAAAATATTTTGAGGTCTTCCTGAAAGGCTCTACTGAAGTGTGAAGTGTTATCAGTACTTCCAATGAGATGGAAGAGAGGATTATTATATGAGCCAAATTACTTTGCCATCATACTTACTAATTAGAATGCATCTCTCCAAGGATTTACCAGCATCTTTGACTCCACAAAACCTGTATTTCAAGCACAATAAGAAGTATTCAAGTCCTGACTTTCTTCCAAGAACCCCAGATTTTTCCCTAACAAGACCCTATTAACTGTCAGGTAAAGTAGAGTATGTGGAAAGATGAACAGGAAGTAAAGAATAAAGAATAATGCCTGAAAATAATTTGAAAGATAATTTACTTGCTGCATGATTATGGGCAAGTCACTTAACACTTAAAGATCATCCAAACTAATTGTTTCATTTTATCAATAAGGAAACTAAGTTCTAGGGAGGAGAAATCATTTGCTCTATCTCACTTTTCACTCTAAGAAAGGAAGAAGACAAGATTCTTGATTCAGATAGGAAGCTTGTGTAATAGTGAGACTAGAACCAAGTGTTTCTTATCCCTGCTTTGGTGAGTTACCCATTAAACTGTGTGAAAGAACCCTCTGCTTAGCATTTCTATCTCAGTTTAGAGACAGTCTGACATTATGGAAAACATAAATGGCCATTCAAAGTCACATAGCAAAAAGAAAGCTCAAATGCTGTTCTGGCCCTGGTAACTTTTCTGATCATACACTCAAGAATTCCAAAACCTAATTTTGCAAGCTCAAGACTCCAACAGTTCTTTTTTCCTTATGGGCATTCAACTAAACTTGGGTCTCTTTCTGAATATCACCTGTTGGTCACCCTCTGTCTCATTAAGCAGCTATAGATCAATGAGCATGCAGAAGAGACAGACAGTTCCATCCTGAGGAATGCAAATTGCAGTCCAACTTCAAAGAAACATACCTGACCTCATACAAATGGTTTCAGTTTATTACTTTGCATGATTGTGTGTTTCAATATATTACTCTGATGGCTTACCTTGTACCACTCTGTGTTCAATTATGTATTTTCTGTTCTCATTACAGACCTTCAAACAGCTGCAAAAATATATTCATTTAATGCTTTTTCTGTCCTTGTTAAATTTTTATCACACAGAAAGGAAGAGGAAAATGGTCTACGTGTTAACACTGGGATTTAAACTCAGACTAGGTCTCTGTACTTAAATTATCTCAATAAGAGGGCCACAGAGCAGTTTTTACCGGCTATATATGAAGAATAGTAAAGGAGTGGGGCTCTGGGCACTTATCTAGCTGGATGATTTGAATATGTAGATTCAGCCTAATGTCTAGTACAACACAAGAAGTAAAGCATCATAGAACACAAAAGGAGATGAAAGCTTTCTCTCTGGCTCTCAACTATCTGTGTGATCTTGGGAAAGTTACTTTATGGTATTGATACATTAGACAAAACAAACAAGAAAATAAACAAATCAAAAGCTGATGAACTTGGAGTCTTAACTTTCCTGAGGTCACACAGGTTTACTTGCTCAGTCACAGTAATAGAGCTAGGATTCACTCAGGTGCTATGATTCCAAGTTCATCCAGCTAGAGTTGGAGGGAAATGAACTAGGCTAATGTAACTTCCAGCTCTAGGCCTCTGATCCTATGACATCTTTGAATTTTCTTTTCTTCATTAAAGAGCAAGGGGGTCAGAATAGAAGACTACTAGGTTTTCTCCCAGGTTAAATATTATATTATTTCAGGAATCCAAAAATAAATATGTCTCTCTAATAAAATTATTGATTAATCAGTGAGTGCTATTTGGATGGAAAAAAGGGGAGAGATACTACTGTTAAAGAATGTATTGATTACCAAGTTTAGTTATATGCTCAATTAAGTTAGAAACCTCCAAATAAGAGGTGCTTTCAGGAATGCTAGGTAGGACTATGTCTAAAAGCTGCTTCCCCCAGTTATTTGCTGATGCTTAAAATGGCTTTATTAAAGAACATCTCTCACTGAAGAAGAGAGAACACAGAACTTATTTCAAGAGCTAGATTTGAATCATAGCACTGCCATGTACTAATTGAGTAATTTCTTAATTGACAAATATAATGTCCTTTTCTAAACTCTCAGTTTCTCATTTTTTCATCTCAGCAGCCCTTGACACTGCCTATCATTTTCTTCTCTTTGACAATTTCTTCTCTCTTAGTTGTTTTTTTTAATATACTATATTTTCTTCATTCTTCAGAAACCTGTTTTAATTCTTGTTGGATTTTCATTCAGATTACCCCTGCTAAATGTGGGAATCCCCCAAGGCTCTGTCCTTAGTCCTTTTCTCCTTCTATACTATTGTACTTGGTAATCTCATCAGTTTCTATGAATTTAATTATTATCTCTATGCAAATGTTTCTCAAATATATTTAATCAGTCCTAACCTCTCTTCTGACTTCCAATCTCACATCTCCAACTGCCTACTTAAAAGTGATAATTGAATGTCCTATAGATATCTTAAACAAGACATGTCCAATACTGAATTTATTATCATTTTTCTCAAACCCTTCCTTCTTCCAATCTTTTTATTAGTACAGGGACAATTACCATCCTCCCAGTCACACATGTTCTCAATATAGGAGTCATCTTCAACATCTTAACTCCTTACTCATAAACAATCGGTTGCTAAATTTTGTCAATTCCACCTTGAAAACATCTTTTACAATTTTTCCTTTCTCTGCTCTAACACTATAATCACTCTAGTGAAGGCTTCATCTCCTCACTATAATTTCCTTTCTTCAAGTTTTCCAATCTGTCCTTCATCCAATTGTCAAACTGATCTTCCTAAAATGCAGTCCATCCAAGTTGCACTCCTGCCCCACTGTTCAATAAGTTCCAATAACTCCCTATTTACACCTGGATCAAATACAAAATCCCATGTTTGGCTTTTAAAGTCCTTCATAATTAAATGCCTTCCTAACTTTCCATTCTTCTTACACTTAACTCCCCATCCACATGTTCCAGTGACACTCATCTCCTCACACAAGATACTATCTTTCCCCACTTTATGTTTTTTCACTGACTGTCTTCCAGTAACTAGAATATTTCCCTCCACACTTTTTCCTTTGGCATTCTCTTGCTTCCTTCAGTCTTCACTAAAATCCCTCCATCCCAAGAAACTTTTCCCATTCTATTCAGTCCCTTAATTTTAATGTGTTCCTATTGTGATTGTTACCAATTAAATCTGTTTATACTTTGGGTATAGTTGTTTTCATGTTTTTCTCCTTTAGAAGGTGAGTTTTGCCTTCCTTTGTATTTCCTGCACTTGACATAGTGCTTAACATATAATTGTCTTTAATAAATGCTTGACCCCAGAAAGTCACCTGACTTCTCTGAGTCTCACTTCCATTATCTGTAAAATGAGGAAAATAATATCAAAGCTTTGCACCTCACTGAGTTCTTGAGAAGAAAGAACTTGGTAAACTCTAAGGTGCTAGATAAATATAAGGTGTTGCTATTTAATAATGAGAGAAAAGTCTTTACATTCACACTAATAGGCAAAGCATTGAAACTGATCCTTTTCTGGAAATAGAATAGAATAGCTTAATCAATCCTCAACATTCTTGGTGGTGCATGCAAGTTTGTGGAGCAGCTATATTCCACTTCATTTGGCTTGTCCACTTCATGGTGCAGTGGTAAGTGTTTTTCTTTAAAATAAACATTTTTTTTGCAGTTACACCACAAAAGCATCCTTTGGATTCTAAGTTCAAGTGTGCAAAGTTAACAATGCAACTTAGTAAGAAAATAAAGGTGTTAAGTAAATTTCATGCTGGATTGTCTATCGCCAATGTCTGTCACTACATTTAGTGCTTTGGTATTAATGAAAGTTTGGTGTTAATAAATGCAAGAAATTTGCACTACTGACCTGATTTTATTGAAGAGAATATTTCATGAATAAGAGGGCACTATATACCCATTGTTAACATTTTGAAGTTGGATGGGAGTTAATATATTTTCTATCACAACTTCTTCATGTCACAAATGAAGAAATGTAGGCATTACTAAGTGGTGATTCATCCAAGGTGATACAAATAGTGTAGCCCACATCTAGATTGACTCCAACTCCACTTTATCACCACTCTGAACTTCAGTTCCCTTAACTATAGCATAAGGGAACCTCTATAACCTACCCATAAGTTTAAATATGTGAATATTAAAAGGAATAATAAATGCAAAGTGTTTATAGCCATGAAATATAGCACAAGTAGGAACATCTTTTATTTCACAAGTTTAGTTTTATAACAAATGATAGAATCAGTAGAATTTTTTTTTTTTTCCTCAGCTGAAGATCATGTTATAAGGACTCTTCTAGATTGCAAAATCTCCTACTAGGTGGTAAGACAGAGACCAAGTTCATTTTAAACCCACCTAATTCATGAGCACAATATCAGGTATTCCATTCTGGGTGCTCAATCAATGTTACAGAGAGTTGAAATAAATAGGATCCCATAGAACAAATACCTAGATTTTATATGACACTTTAAGACTAGCACAAGTACTTATAATTATCTCATTTTATTCTTAGACAAGTAGGTGACATAATAGAGTTGATCCTGGAGTCAGGGAGACCTAACTTCACTTCTAGCCTCAGACATTTATTAGCTTGTGATCTCTGAGCAGGTTATTTACTCCGAGGGTTATTCTGAGGATCTAATGAAATAATAATTGCAAAATCTTTAGAACTGAGCTGATACATAGTAGGCACTTGATACATAGTAAGCACTTGATGCATGTTTGTTTCCATTTTTCCACAACAACAATGGAAAATAGGTATCCTTTAGATGGCCAGTTTTCAACGCTCACATCAAAACGTAATCTTAGGAGGCCCTAGTTACTTCCTAAAGAGGTTAAAAAATTCTCTTAGCCCAAATTTTGTAAGTTGCAGTTGATTAAAACCATAGCTCTCTTAGCTGAGAGATTGAGGCAACATCACAATCAAGCCAACAATCCCATGGGTATCGCTAGTATCCCTCCCCTATGCAATAATATTTCATAGAATATTAAATATGAAAAAATAATAGCAAGTTAATGCTTTGTCGCAGGTCTGTTTCTATCTGAACTCCAATTGAAAAAGATGAGAATAAAATGAATAATCAGTGTACTAGATATTTCAGTGAGACCACAAAGATGACATTACATTTCAGTAATTTTATTTACTTATAAAAACAATCATTTTATCCACCCACACAACAGTCCATTTAGCGTTAAACATTAACAACAACATAAGATAATTGTCTCAAGACTGTTTCTATCTAAAACCCCAACAAATATTGGACAAAAAGAATGATAATGATAATATATCAAAGGAATAAAATGATAGTATTGATGATCAAACAAAATAAAAATAAAAATTTTATATACTGCCAAATCAATCAAGAGTTTATTCTTTAAGATACCAAGTGATCAGTTTAACTAATTCTACTGAGTTGACCAGATTTGTAGTGGAGGAAAGGTTGTAGTGAGAGGGTAGAATACTGAGGGCTGAATAGACAAGCCATTCTGATGTCTCAAAGGCATGGACATCACCAGAATCCAGGGTGTTAGGATTGCTTTGCCTGCTCCCCCACTCCAGAATGAGAACATCCTAGGGAGCGCAACTAATCCACTTAATGGTAAAACAGGTTTAAAAGGACACACCATCCTCAGGGGCCACAGTCCTCCCATGAAAACTATTTTGCAAATCATTTGACACCTGAATTTAATTTCTAGCTCCTCAGAAATGAAGTAATCATTCCCTGGAATAGGTGCTTGTGTTCTCATTCCCCATCCGCCCTATCATAAAGCTTCTCTTTGGCATTTCCAAGCTGTCTTTCTTCTTCTCCACCTTCCTGGAGGTGAAACCTTTTCACTGGTGTGCAAATAAGGAAAACTCCTTGAAAGGCAGAAACACAATCAGAAGCTGCCTTTCCTGAGAAGGCTCCTCATTATAAAGGCATCCAAAAACCTATTTTGAAATATGAAACAGGCCTTTCAAGAAGCAGTTTAAAAACACAGTATTTTAAGACTTGTCTTGAACACCTCCTTTCAGGGACTGCCTAATGAATTCCTGAGTTTAGAGAGAGTCTGTGGGGAAAAGTTTTTCCTCTTTCTCTGGTGTTCTTTGAATTATATCAGGTTAGTCTTTAGAGACTAGGCCAGAGTCCAGTATAGCTAAGACTGCATTTCATTTATTAGGCAAATGAATCTACTTTAGGACCTGCTGGGGTTGAACCTGGGAATAATTTCAGTGATATTAAGAGAACAGTCAAGTTCATCAATGACAGTATCACGAAAAGAGGACTTGATTTTTATGTTTGGATTGAGAGTAGGACAGGAGGCAAATAGATTTAGAGTATTACAGGAGGGATGTGGATTAAATGTCAGAGATACTTTCAGACTGTAGGATTTGCAGAGGCTAAAGGTAATTGTGGTATTTTCTTGCCTAAGGATAATGTGAGTCTAAGGTAGACTGAATCACCTCTTGAGGCTCCCTGAAACCATATGATTGATTAATTAGGATCAATATTTTTATTATGGATTCATTGTCCACAACTTCACTTAAAAAGTTTCTTCCTAGGGAATTAATTTATATTATACCAAGACATTATATTAATTTTTATACACTGTTCTGAATTATTTTAAGAAGTATGGAGAGTAAAACATTTATATTTTATTCTTTGTTAAAAATGAGGCCCAGGTAGATTAAATAATTACTACTAGGTCATACGGTGTATCAGTTGAAGGTTTTCTCCTTAATACAGTGAAATTGAGATATAGAATGAGAGAAACTTGTTTTATACTGGTTCTTCCTAGAGTCCTCCCATCTTAGATAAAGTTTATTAATATGGAATCTATTTTTTTAAAAAGCAGATAACCTTGATTTGGTGCTATTTCCCTACCCCTAACCCAAGGCCAGAGTAGTTTCTAGGTCCAATCAGTCAATGATTTGGGCTATTTGAGTAATTATTTGTTAAACTTGAGAGCGAATTTGTTTTTACACATGAATTTGACTACATAACTACTGAGGTTCACTTCAGTTCTGAAATTCTATGATTCTAAAATTATGGAATTTCTGGAGTCAGAAGAGCAGGAGTCAAAACCTATGTTTGCTATTCATCATTCATTCAATAAGAAAATCTAGTCCCAAATTCTATGGCCACTTGACCCTATGAATAATAGTATTATCTATTCCTCATTGTCTGTTATATCTCTGAAGAGCAGATACAACTTTTTGTGATTTCACAATTAGCAAAACCTCAAAAAGAAACATGGATTCCAGAGATAAGAAACATTTTTCTTTTGCCCCCATGTGATCTTGGGAGAAGAAAGGAAAAAGCATTTCATTTACAGGGTTTAAATCAAGTTCCTATGTGGTCTTTCTAAGCTCAATGTTTTGAGTCAATTTCAGGTAATCAAAATTAACCTAATTGCTAGAGTATGGGACCCTGCTGAGAGGTAGTACAGAGGCCACCTTGACCTGTGGTGCACAGTAAGTTTTCTGCCATGTTGCAGAAACACCCTTGTTGAACAAGGAGTACTGATGCATGGCATGGGAATGGGTTGAGCCTAAGAGTCACAGCTAGTTGTAAGCAGGGATGCCTTGACAGGGTCTCTGGCCTGTGAACAGATTGCCACATTGCTGGGTTGGCTCTCCTCCCATTGGCAGATACCAATTATATGCAAAGCCCATGAGCTGCTTCTCTGAATGGTGATTGGGGATTGTCTATTGTTCATGTGCTGATCACGCTTGCAAAAATATATATCAACAAGGCTGTACAACATAATAAACTGGAGCTCTTTTCACACCCTATGAGTCTCTTGCCTCATTTATCTAGCCTCTGAGATCAAAGGGCTCATACAAGATGAGCTCTTAAGATGGCCACAACACCTAATGAGTTTACAAACAATATATTCCATCTCTCTTGAGAAAAAAAAAGCATCTTAGCTTTTGACTATCAAATTCTTGACTGCTTGCTATGACTATTGCTATTAAGATTGGCTTGCTATGACTACTTGGCAGTGACAGGCTATGTCTCCTTGGTATCCTGTTTTTTGGAATATCAACCTTATTCCCAGAGTACAAATTAATCTCCCATTTAAAACAAATGAACTTAGAACTCGATGGGGATTTCCCATCCCCTTAGAAATCCAGATTTAGGTTGACCTTGATAAAATAATAAAAATATTAATAATAATGATAAACAGAAATCTGACCTTATCAAGTGGATCATTCAATGATTGTTCATATCATAAATAATTTCTTCTCTTTAGAAACTTATATACCATGGGTTTAATTTAAAGTATTAGTTCCCAAGAATTGAGCCAAGAATATCCACAATGTGAGCACAGCTTTTCAGGGACATTATTTAGTTCAATTTGATAAGAATATATTGCCCTGTGAGTCTTCTCTGTATCCCATAATTTCCTCAGGAAGTAGACAATAATAACAATATATGGTCCTGGTATAAAAGAAACTTATAGTTTGATTGAAAAGACAAGCACATATAATCAGAAAGACAGGCATACACAAATATACACGCATATGGACATATACACATACTCAATTCTAACCCAAAGGGAAAAAAAAGAAACAACCCCCCAAATAAAGAAGAAAACTACCTTAATCCCAGTTCAATAAGAATCCAGGGTAGGAAAGGAGCAAACGCCGAAATAAATTGTAAGCTCTCCAGGGATACAGAAAGGAGGGGCCCCAAATTTCTAACGCTTGGCCCTCGGTTTTTTATGTATTTTGTTGTTGTTACTGTTTGTTTTTTGGTTTGTTTTTTTTTTTGCGTGTGTGTGTGTGTGTGTGTGTGTGTGTGTGTATCAAGGATGGGGCATACATAATCCATTGGATAGCAGAATTCATAAGAGTCTCTGTAGGCTAGAATTATGGGCTGATTCTAGGAAAAATAGCATAATGGGCAAAATTTCACATTAAAAAAACCAATCAATTTCACTTATGCAATAAGAAGGAGGCATAGTTAGTCAAGACTTATTTGAAAAGGATCTAGGGATTTTAATGGGCTGAAACCATAGTGTGAACTAAAAGTATGGTGCATCAACCAAAAAACTAAAATGATCTCAAGATATTTAGCTTCCAAGACAAAGAGGTCATAATCTCATTGGATACTGCTCAGGAAGGATAACAAGTGAATCTGAACACGAAAAGATAGACAGTGGGCAAGATAGTGAAAATCCTCAGGCTCATACCATAGGAGAATCTGTCAAATAGTTATTTAGTCTTGTGAAGAGGAGCCATATAAGTACAGATCTGTCTTCAGCTACCTAAGGAGCTGGAATCAAAGATGATTCCAATTGATTTTGTTTGACCTAAGAGGACCCTAGGGGCAAATAGTGGAAGTTGTAAAGATGTAAATTTAGGGTTGGCACAAAAAACAACTTCCTGACCTTTAGAGCTGACTGAAAATGGAGTAGATCATCTTACCAGGTAATGAATCCCACTCCACAACTGGAAACATTCAACTGAAGATGACCAACTTGTTGGCTGTGTTGAACAGGCACTTAGAAAGAACTCTGGAATCAGGAATACTTGAGTTTAAATTCTATCTCATACACATACTAGCTTTGTGACCTAAGACAAGCTACTCAATATCTCCATTCTGGGTTTCTTTTGATTTAAAATTAAGATAAGATATCACCTATCCCACTAAGTTATTATTAGGATCAAATGAGATAAGATATAGTGCTTTACAAATCAAGTACATTGATAAAATTGGGATCTTATTCTTATTTAGAATGAAATTTGTGGTCCTTGCAGTCTCTGAGATTTTATGAGTTTGAATAGAGAAAGATAAGGATAATAGCATTCAGGGAACATCTCTTGGAAATTTAATGAGTCTTGAACTTGTCTTGAAGGATAAGTAGTATTTTGATAGACTGAGAGGAGAATACTCTAACTGGAGAAAGGCTATAAACAAAAGTAAACAAAATGGTTAGAGAATTTTCAGGGAACAAAAGGAATGCCTGGATGTATAGTATAGTAAAGTGTTCTGGGTAGTAGTGAAAATTAAAGTAGGATAAATAGTATAAGCCAACATTATGAGGACCTTGAATAACATCCTGAGTTTAGACTTTTGTTATAGACAGAGGAGTGATATTAAAGGATTTGGAGCAGGAAACTGATTTAATGAAAATAATGTTTAGAAAGATTAAGGTGAGGTATTGTGTAGGATGGAGTAATGGTCTAAAGACATTTATCCCTAACTACTACTGGAAGTCTCTATTCTATACTCTTTTTCAACTCCATTGTTTGTTTGAACATAAAAAAAGTCTTGCAAGCAAGGATGGTCCCAGACAAAATGATGAAGTTGGCACTATTTGCCTTAGGTAATCCTGCATCTTTTCTTTTAACTCACCTTACCCCCAGGCACTTAGCTCCTTCAAGATGAAACCTTTCTGTGAAAAGCTGCTTACTGTGAAATAATATTGATCTCCAATTCCTTTTATTTCCCCTTAAGCTTTATTAATTGTCCATCTGCAGTGTCTTCCCAAGGTATATGTGCTGGTTAACTGGCTCAGTGGGCTGCCCACCCATCTAGATCTCTTTTTATTTTATCTATTTAGACTGAAACTTTTTATTTCTTTGGTGAATTAAACTCCCAAGGTGAGAAAACTACTCAAACGAATCCCCCTAACTTGCCCAGGGTTACATGGTCAGTATGTGTAATATGAGAACTTAAACTCATGTCTTCTGCTGAGGCTGGGATTCTATTTCTGACACTGTTGCCTCTTCTTCATTTCATTATTTCGGCATTAAACATTATTCATTCACACATTTTCTTTGTTCCTGAGTAAAATATTAATACATTATCTTTTGATTGACTAATAAATTATCTTTCAGTAGACCTCATGAGTACAAATCTGATCTTTTTGCACAATTCACAAACAAGAATAATCAAAGAGCCACATTACCTATGCAGAAAACTTGTTCTGCTTGTAATGCCGGAGAAACTGAGGCAAGACATAGATTATGTTTTTAGTGGAGGATTTGGGCTAGCCAAAACCATCTGGCTGAATGGGACTCTTGTCTCAAAGCATCCAGCATGGAGCAATTAATTCCAGAGACTTTTATAGGGTTCCAGCTATCAAGGAAACAAAGGCAAAGGGGAAGGGGAAGGAGAAGGGCAGAACACTGGGTAAGTCATAATTTCAGGAAAGATCATATCTTATTCTTGACAGATTGGGTCAGGAAGGTTGAGAGCAAGAGACAGAGAATCTGGGGCAAGAGATAGTTAACATTTGAGATAAGCCATCTGGAGTTTTATGACTCTTTGGAATATGAGTGACCAGAGCTTAATGGAGTAAGGAAAAGGGTGGATGGCCATCAGGGTATAGCATAAAAATTCAGGGAAATTGAGGTATTATAATTCAAGGAAACAGGTATTATATTCTGACACTTTATCTGGAATATCCTCCAACAAAATTCCCTCCATACATGTATAAGGTTTAAAAGATCTCATGTTTAGAAACAACCACAAACTCTGAATTGATCTGAGTGCCAATATCCAGCAAAGTCTAAATCAAAAGAACCATATGCTCACCAAAGATGCTTTGCTGTAGGGATTATAATTACTTTAATAGCTGACACCAAAAGAGAACTTTATGGTTTACAAAATTATTGCATTTTCTCATTTGATCCCCAGATACACTTAAGATAGGTGAGATCAGTATTGTCTCCACTTTGTCCACTATTTTACAGATGAGATAAGTATGATCCAGAGAAATCAAATATTTTGCCAAAGTGAGCAAATGAAACAGGCAGGATTAAAACCCATATCTTCTATTTCTAAATGCATTGTATTTTCTTCTACCTCACAGCTAGGTGTTAACACACTACACTGACCTGTTAACACACAAAGCAATGTATGTTAACAGGTGAGTCGGTAACACAAACCACTGCTGATGTGTTATATTATCCCTGTGAGAGAATTTAGTGTCATAATCCAGTTAAAAAAAAGCACAACATCTAAAGAAGGCCATAAAGTATACTTTTGAGTTTCAGGTACCAGTCCAGCTTTCCTCTTCCTTATTCAGGGGGCATATCTTAAAAAACAAACGAACAAACAAACAAACAAACATACAAAAAAAAACCTCCTCTATAGACTTGTCATACAGCCTGAATGTCAAGATTAGACGTCAATAACAATAATAACAATAACAAAATAACAACCCACAAATGATAATATAAATATGATTAGAGGCTGTAATGATGAAGTCTAGTTCATATTATAATAACTGATTTTAGTGTCAATCTCTGGCTCCAATCATTTGAAAAAGAGGTAAGAGGTAATACCAAGTTGCTCTTAATTCTCAAACCTCTGTAAAAGAACTCCATGTAGTCAGCGTTGGATCTAATGTCTATTCCAGATGGGGGAAAAAAAGGCTCTATATGGTTAATAAGACTATGCAAGCAGAGGTATTTGGTAAACTTCATAAAATTCTTCTTATTTTATTGTTTTAGGGGAAAGTTTTGTGAAATAATCCCTTCTAGGGATTTGGCCAAGTCACTTAATCTTTCTGCCCATCAATTTCTGCATCTCTAAAATGAGAGAGTAGGCTAGGTAATATCCAAAGCTAGTTTCTTCCTTTAAATTCTGTGGTTTTTCAAAACTACAATTCTTTAAGATTAGCATCATTCTCCCATTAAAATGCAAAAATCCTTCTGAAAGTTAACCTGTTCCTTTCTTTTCCCTAGAAATAATACCTAGTCCCAAATTTTCTACTCAGCTCTATGTAGATTGCTCTCCAATTAATATTCCCCAACCTAAATCTCTTCAAACATGAGGGAAAAAGACTAGGTTATTTCTAAATTCCTCCCTTATTAACTCAATAGCTCATAGAAACAATGGATCCAAAGTCAGCTAACAATTACATCATTATTACCAGAAGAAATGGCAATTAGCAAGGCTATTTTAGAGGATAAAGGGATTGAAGTAAAAGTCACTAAGAGAAAACTAAACTGGGAAAACTAAGCTGTACCAGAAGTGAACCTCACACTTAAGGAAGACTCTGAGAAGCTCTAGAAAAGTATGGCTACACTTTCCAATCTTCTTAAGAATTTCTCTTTTCTGAATGTTTTATTTGGTATGCTAGCTAGTGGGATAGCAAATGAGGAGCAAATGTATTATTTTGTATCTTCTTCTTCCAGGGTATCTTGTGAATATGCTTGAAACTTAAGATAAATTTTTGTTTTCTGAAAGGTGTATGTTTGTAAAATGGCTATTTAGGAAGACATTAGAGTACCTTTCTAATCCAGTACTTATTTGGAAACCTTATGACATTTGATTTAGGGAGGAGCCCCAGACATAAAACTCTGTGATGTGAAGAGAGGAATGACAGTCATCACAAGAGCTGGAAATGAAATCAGAAATTGAAGTTTCTTTCCTGGGTCCACTACTTAACAGTTATATAATCAATGCTACTTCTCTCTGATCCTCAGTTTCCTCATCCCTAAAAGGAAAGAAATGGACTAAATAATCTCTAGAGAACTTTCCCTTTTGACATTCTCTGAGAATTAATGTTTTTATGAATTCAGGTTAAGGAATTTGGATTTTATTCTATAGTCAGTGAGGGCCATTGGAGTTTTACTTAAGTGACATTTATCCAGCTAAGGTGAAATAAGTTATCAATCTATTATCTGCTGACCTGAGGCAGAGTAAGTACCTAAGCTAGATAATTGATGCCTTAAAGGCATTCTCCCTCTAGAGCCAGTTTCTCCAGCAGCTTTATAAAAGTAATTGCCTCCATTCACCATCTCATTTAGCTAGTTCTACTGCATCCTCATTAGAAGTTTGGAAGACCTTGGGACTATAGGGGTGATGGCTTTCCCACCAGTGGCAAGGTAAATTCTTTGTTATTTGCCAAGTTTTCTCTATCTTTTTAAGACTTTCATAAACCACTCATTCATTTTATCTTGAAGGGCAATGTTTTATAGTGGATGATACTGAATCTGGCACTCTATGGAAGGTTCAAATCTTACCTTGATATTTATGAGCTGTGCGACCATAGACAAGTTATTTAAGTTTTAAGAAACTCAGTTTCTTCATCTTTAAAATGGGGATGTTCCCTGTAGAATCTATAGCACAGGGTCACCCTGAGAGGATAAAATGAGACAATACATGTAAAATGATTTGTAAACTTCATACAGCACTTTAAAAGCTTCAGTGCCATTTTAAACTTTAGTAATAAGGACTTTGGCAAAACACTGTATAAAATGCTGTTATCAGAAATGAGCAAAAACCCCTCATCATCAGAGATCTTTAAATAACATAATTTAGTCATATAATCATTGGGTTGGAAAGGAACTGAACAGACCATTCCATCCATCCCTCTGCCTTTAAGCAGGACTTCACTTAAACTATTTCAGAACAGCAATTTCTTTTTTTTTTCTCTTATAAATCTAGAAATGGTACTACTATTTAATCATTTCAAAGGAGATCATCATCTGTTATTTTTTTCTTTGTTTAGAAAATCCATTCTATAATCAAGGGGAAAAAATTCCCAAAACCTGAAGAGCATTGTGCGAGACAGGGAAAAATGAAGAATTCACACAGGGGAACAATTAATGTGTGTGTGTGTGTGTGTGTGTGTGTGTGTGTATGTGTATGTGTGTGTATTCTCTAACTATCAGCTAGAGTTAAAGAAGCCTGGTAGGCCTTAGTTCATCCTTCCAGAGGTCACATGGCAGGAGACAAGGACATACCATGGTCATAAATGTCCAAAAAACGGAATGAAATTGTTGCAACCAATCAAAGGGCAAAGGGAGGGGTTAATGATTTTTGAAGATTGGGAGAGGATAAAACTACCTGTGTGTTTTGGATTGGTGACCTCTTCCCTTCCCTTTTGCTTGAGGGCTGTCATATAATGTCTATAGTGATAAATTTGGAATCAAGAAGAGAGGATGTCAAATCCTTCCTTTGCCACTTTCGAGATTTGTGACCCTAAGAAACTGATGAAAATCATGTGGTAATTGAACTAACTTCAAGTTGATTAACCTTTGAGGGTGGGAGGAGGGTTATAACAATCTCATAAAACTTATAACACTTCATCAGTGTTCCTTTCTTTTTTAAATTTATAGTTGAAGGAAATATTAAATTTCAGTTAGAGATCAGTGAATATAAAAATGTAATTTTTTCCCATCAATGTTCATGGATCCTCTAAAATCTAGTTAAAACCCTGGACTAATTGATCTATTAGAGCTATTTCAGCTCTAAATTTTTGATCCCTGTTGACTATCAGGCCATTATTTCCTTAAAGTTTGTAAATTATCAAAGAAAGAAGAGAAGAGGAGGAGGAAGAAGAAGAAAAAAGGAAGAGAAGGAGAAAACCTGAATTTTGTAGCCAATTCTGCTTTTGATTAGCTGAATGATTTTGGAAGCATCATTTGCTTTTCTTGGTATCAGTTTCCTCATTTATAAGGACAAAAACTCTGGACAGTCTCTAAGGTCCTTTCTATCTCTAACAGTCTATGATTCTAGTCCTTTCTGAGCTATTACTTCACTATATTGCCTTGTCAATGAATAATGTGTTTTTCTTTTCTTCTGAAGTGAATATGGGCTGGATTTTAAAGCAAATGTCCTGAGCTCCCTTCTTCTGTCTCTGCCCTTCTACTTTGAGAGAATGATGCAGTCTATTTTTGAGATTCTGTCACTATTCTACCACATAGCATCCTATTATTCTCCTGAAATGGAAGATTAAGTTCCCCAGTGTGTCTGACTGAAGGCCTGATATCACCAGATTCATAACCATTAGCTTGCAATACCCCCAGGGAAGGTTATTAACAGCAACTTAGTCTCTGATAAATGGTGATGTTGCTAAGGTACTGTTTTATATCAAGGTTCCTAAATACTCATCATTTAAATTTGCCTAGACAGCCATGTGTCAAATAAACACCAATTGGTTATTAAAAACACACTTAATCACTGCAGTACAACTCTGAATTTACTATAATCCCAATTCACAAAAAAATATACAGGTATGGTTAATAATTTATGTTCTGTAGCATTTACTTTATTAACTACTACTTAGGGTCCTGTTGAGGGAGAAAAAGAACTTAATGGTTTGCACTTGTAAAAGTCCCTTTCACAAAACTCAGAATTGAATGCCTCTGTCCAGTTCTGAAGCTCTGTGGTCAGAGATTAGAATTTTCCTCACACCTCACCCTTCCCTTGACTAGCCTTACTCCTCCCTTTCCACCCCAAGCCCACACAGGTAATGCGCCAATTTCCCAGCATTCTTTGAGGGACACTGATATAAGGTAGCATAATAACATGAGTTCAGGACTTGGATTAGGAAGATCTGGTTTTAAATCCTTCACATGGAATTAAATATGTGGTACTAAGCAAGATAATTACTCTCTGAGCCTCAGTTTCCTTAGCTGTAAAATGAAAAAAAAAACAGTTGTAATGCTCACTTCATAGGACATTTAAAGGCTCAAATAAGATAATATAGGCCAACTGCTTTGCCAACTTTAAAGCATTACATAAATATGTATTGTTGGGGAGCAGTGATTGTTAAAGTTTGCCAGGAAAGGCAAGAATAGCAGACATGAGGAGACTTGATAACCTTCTTTGTTTTGTGATCTGGCTTCCTAGGGATTTCTTTGTCCTGTTTGCTATGATCAACTCACTTAATATGGGACATAAGTATGGGACAAGTGTGTGAGTCCATCATTGAAAATAGAAGTATTATACATGATAAGTCAACAGTGTGATTGCCAGGCAATTTAACATCAAGATAGGGACAGATATGGTTTTTAATCATTCATTTAATTTCTTTCTTGTTTTCTCTGTGGATTCCCACTTTCATTAATAAATATTGGTGAAATGAATTGCAGGAGTCTTAATCAGGTAATTATAGATGGCAATTTCTTAGGAATAGCCCATCCTTTGTCTCTTAATTGCAATGAATGCTGACTTCCTCTTACCCTATACTGCTTCAGCTGCTTCTATTTGTACGTATGTATGTGTTTTTGCCTGGGTAGATTGGTGAGCAGTGTTACAATATTGCATCTCAGATAAGGATTCTTAGCCTGAATAAACAGAATCTCTGGATCTTAGTAGGAAGGGTAATCAGAGCTATTTAGTCTTATCTGCAATTCCTTACAATATTTTTGACAAGTGGTCATCCTTCCATTCCCAGGGGTCCAAACAGAACAAATACAAACCCTCTTCCTCATGATAGTACTTTCAATGCTTAAAGACAGCTCTTCTACCCACTCTGTTTTCCCTTTTTTAAATTAAATATTCTCATTTCATTCATCTGGTCCTCACATGGATCATTGGATAAAAAGATCCTAGTTCTGCAGTTGTAAGGGATAAGTAACATTCTCAGAGGATGAGCTGTCTACTCTCATTTTATAGCAGAGAAAACTTAGAAAGAGAAAGTTAAATGTCTTGCTCAATGTTGCTTAGGCAATAAACATCAGAAACATAATTTGAGGTCCTCTTTCTATAGTCAGTACCCTTTCCAATGTTCCATGTGCTTTTTACTCTTCTAATATTCTCACTATCTTTGTCACTCCACCACAGAATGCCAATATCACTTACAAATGTGGCAGGACTATCATTGTTCTCAACAATATTATTGCCAGCCGCTCTGATGCTTCTAGCTTGTGAGTCAGCTACCATCCTACTGATAGAATCACCACAAAAAACTGGACCAATTTCTCCCAACATCATACACAGACAGGCAAAGTCTTACAGAGGAACTCCCATCTTCTGGGATGCAGAAAAGACATGGGATACCTTCTCTAAATCAGTGGTAGATGATTCTATCCAAGAAAATTACATAGAATTTATTATACCATGAACACAGATAAGGGAGTTTGACTAATCCCAAATGAGTACATTTTCTCCATTTACCATATCCAATAAAAGTTGACTAATATTAGAAATGCCCTGAAGACAGAGCCAAGATGGCCGAGTAGATAGATCTTTGCCTGAACTCTTCCTGGGTTTCCTCAGAATCAATATTAGATCAAACATCTATATGGATTTTGTAGTAACAAAACCCACAAATACTTGAGAGTGTAGCAAATCTCCAACAGAAGATATTTTGGAACAACTTCAGGAAAGATCTGTCTCAATCAGGAGAGTGGGGGAAAGGAGGGAGGGAAGCAGCCCTGTGCAGATGGAACACAGGGAAGCCAGGGACAAAGAGACTGCCATGTGCTGAGAAGTTCTTAGCCAAAATACACAGTGTTGGCAACTTTGTCCTGGTTCAGAAACCAGTGAATTAGCAAAGTAGCTATGAGACCTCCAATACAGCTACAGAAGATAAATAGTGAGCCCCTGAACCCCAGCATAATAAGTAGGACTTGGTCATGCCCACCCAGCATGGGAAGGAAAATATAGCAACAGTCCCAGAACAGTCCATGTTATCTTGGAGAGGAAGTCTGAGAAAATCTTCCCTTTACCCTAAGAACAGATCTCAATCTTTAAAAAGGAGCAAAAAAGAAAAAAAAAAAGAACTCTGACCATAGATAGTTATTATAGAGGCAAGAAAGAACAAATCTCAAACTCTGAGATCACTAAAGGCAAAATGTCTACAGATGAAGGCCTAAAGGGTGAGATGAGTTAATCTCCAATTCAAAGAACTCCCTTGGAAAAATTCAAAAAAGATTTTAAAAGAGGGTTAGAAGAAACATGGGGAAAGGAATTGAGAGCTTTGGAGAAGGAAACACAGAAATTGTCTAAAGAAAACAACTCCTTAAAAAATATAATTGGCAAAATGGGAAAAAGCATACTGAAGGAAACAACTATTTAAAAATAGATTTGGCAAAATAGAAAATAAAACAACTCCTTGAAAAACAGAAATGATGAAATTGGGAAAAAATCCAAAGAACAAAACAACTCATTTAAAAGTTTAATTGTTCAGATTCAAAATGAGGTAAACAAGCTAACTGAAAAAAATTCACTAAAGATTAGAATTGAACAGATGGAAGTGAATGTCTCAATGAATGACTCAAGAATTAGCCAAAAAAGAAAAAAAAAGAAAAAAAAATTGAAGAAAATGTAAAATACCTCATTAGAAAAACAACTTCCCTGAAAAATAGATCCAGGAGAGACAATCTAAGAATTATTGAACTATCTGAAAATCATGATGAAAAAAAAAAGCCTAGACAAAATCTTTAAAGAAACTATTAAGAAAGAGTGTTCTGATGTCTAGAACCAAAAGGTAAAATAGCTATTGAAATAATCCATTGATTACCTTCTGAAAGAGACCCCAAAATGAAAACTCCAAGAAATATTGTTGCTAAATTCCAGAATTATCAGATCATGGAGAAATTACTGCAAGCAGTCAGAAAGAAACAATTCAAATATCAAGAAGCCACAATAAGGATTATCCAAGACCTAGCAACTTCCACTTTAAAGGTAGAAGGGTGTGACATATGATATTTCAGAGGCCAAAGAGTTTGGACTGCAGTCAAGAATCAGCTACCCAGCAAAGCTAAACATTATCTTTTAGGGAAAAAGCTGAACATACAATGAAATAGGAGATTTTGAATTATTTCTAATGAAAAGATCAGAGCTGAATAGAAAATTTGATCTAGACACCTAGATTTGAAAATTCAAGAGAAGCATAAAAATGAAAAAAGGGAAGAAAAAAACTAAACTTTTAAAAGGTTAAAATGCTTATATCCCTACATGGAAAGATGATACATTTAATTCTTGAGAACTGTATCGTTGCTAGGGGTATACTCAGAGAGTATATGTATAATATGACTTTATTGTAATGATATTAAAAAAAAAACTAGGGGTGGAAAAGGGATTGTACTGGTAGAAGAGGAAAGGGGAGGTAAAATGGGTAAATTACATCACATGAAGAGGAAAAAAGACCTATTACAGTTGAAGAAAAGAAGATGAGCATCATTTGAACATTAATATCATCAGATTTGGTTCAAAGAGAAAATATCAGACATATTTAGTCTGATATAGAAACTTGTCTCATCCTATAAGGAAGTAGGAGGGCAAAGGAAAGGAGGAGGCTAACTGAAAGGAGAACAGCAGTAGAAAAGGAAAAAGATAAGAAAGGGGAAAAGGCTGAAAAAGGAAAGGGCAGATTGAGGAAGGTGGTGGTCAGAAACAAAACATTGGTGAGGAGGGAAAGAGGGAAAGGAAATATAAAAGTGTAACTTGAGAAAAATGGAATGATGAGAAATACAGAGTTACTAATTGTAACTGTGAATGTGAATGGGATGAACTCTCCCATAAAGCAGAAGCAGATAGTAGACGGGATTAAAAATCAAAATACTATAATATATTGTTTATAAGAAACACATTTATAGCAGAGAGATACATATAGACTAAAGGCTGAAACAGAATCTATTATGGTTCAGCTGAAGTAAAAAAAAGCAAGGTTAGTGGAAATACCCTGAATTACATTCCTCTGTGAATAACTTTCATAAGTTATCCCCAAATGATAGCTTGTCATCAATCCTTTGAAGACTTCTATTGGTATGTTTTTATTTACTCTGATGACAGAATTGGCATAACTTTAGCCTTCTCAAATGGTGCTCAGCAGAGTCTCCTATTCTGTGTTCAGATGTCTAAATACAATCCTACTAGCCTTCCTAAATTTCTCTATGAGTAATAATGAAGATATTGTGGTTACTGTTAGTTTCTCCTATCATTAGTGTAATATCTTAGAATGTAAGTTCCTCAAAGCTAGAAAGTAACTCATATTTGTCTTTTCATCCTTAATATTTAGCTCAGTGTGGTGACTGGCACATAGTAGGTACTGTGTTGTTTGTCCTTTGTTTTTGAAGAGGACTAGTGACTTCACAGGTGACGTCTTGACAAATGCATAAATTGGATTTAAGTGAGGCAGAGTTGCATAAGCTGTCTCACTCTCTTTTAGAGTTCTCTCTTACAGAATCATTCAAGTGCAGTGGCAAGACAAAAGTCAAGTCAATTGCCAAAAGGCAATGGATGACCTTTAGCATCCATTGGTGTCTGACTAAGCTCTAAGCATGTCACAACCCTTATTTCAGCCACCTTCATGGTGGATGGAACTATTTTCAATACACACACACACACTCCACCAGGCGATGTCTTCATATGTTTGACATCCTTCTAACTCACTGATGGCTTAGCCCCTGTGTGGAGTAAAATGGTGTGAGTTGAATGTTGGGTGGATTCTAAAGGTATATAAGCAGCCCAGGAAACCCAGGTTGTTGAACTAAGACGTCACAGCAAAAGTATTAATCCTCCTTGAACACCCCATATACACATGTATATATGTGTAATGCTTCTTTTCTTCTTTTACCCTAATTGGGACATAGTAAGTGCTTAATAAATGCTTTTCACTCATCCATTCATTCATCCATACCTCTCTTTTTCCTGCCATGAAACCTAATTTTCTCTCTCAATTTTCTCATTCCTTTCAGTTTTTTTTTCTCATGAATATCCTTCATTGCCACATATCTCACTGTCAAGTCTTCTCCTTGAATAAAAGCTCCTATTATTCTTTCCTTTCAAATGGAAAACTCTAATTCCAAAAGCAAAATAAGAGCTCAAAGTAGCTTTCACCTACTAAGCTCTAAATAAAATCATCCCTCTCCAACAAAGGGGTCCCTAGATTTCTCTGGAAATAAATAGTAGTTGTGATCAGGCAGAGATTTAAGGGAGCCAGTTGCAAAATATAAAGGAAATTTGGGAAGCAGTCATCATTCATTTAATATAATTTAATTTAATATAATAACAGATTTGCTAGCCCAACATATTTTATTTAAAAAATTGATTTGAATATTTCTCTCTACCATTCTTTCCTCTTTCTCATATAGGGTTGGGTATTTATGCTTTTTTTTCTATTCTCCCTTCTTTGATATTCTCTTTTTTTTTTCTTTCCCCTCTTCTTCTTCCTTTTTTCCTTCCCCTTTCCTCCTCTTTCATTGTTGTTTTAGTCATCATCTTTTTCTCCCCCTTCCCCTTGTCCTTTGCCTGCACTTTCTTGTCCTTCTCTTCCTCCTCTTTCTTGTCTTCTCCCTCCTCTTCTTTCTCTTCCTTCTCCTTCTTCTTTTACTACTACTACTACTACTACTACTACTACTACTACTACTACTACTA
>JAJPUD010005728.1:112822-124767 GCA_023553655.1 Myrmecobius fasciatus
TACTACTACTACTACTACTACTACTACTACTACTACTACTACTACTACTACTACTACTACTTCTGAAACTACAGCTGCTGCTGCTGCTTCCTCTTTGGATTTTAAGGAATTTCACAATAAGGCAGGAAACTAATTGTAGGAGTGGGAGGAGAATGAGTCTTGATTCTTCTTCTTTGTCACTAGTTTGAGCTTATTCATTATATAATTGGAAATGAATCATAATAAACTTATCATAATGAAGCAGTAATTAACTATGATGATGAATTCTGGGAGATTTTCTAGACTAAATGGTTTGCCATGAAGAGGATAGCAGTGATTACTTTAAAATGAGCTTAGTATTGCTGCATAGAACTGAGCAACTTCCCTTGTTTCTGTTCCCTCTTCTGAAGGATATTTAAATTTCAACTTAGTTCTTTAACTTCTTTTCCAAAGATTCTGCTACCATGCTCATTGAACAGCCACTCATATATATGTGTATATATATATATATATATATATATATATATATATATATGTCAACAGCAATTATTTGCCCCAAAGCTTTTTATTCACTCCAAATCTTTCACCAAATTAGATGATGTCCTTAGAAGAATGTTAATTAGAAGATAATTTCATGATGCTTGCTTGCCAGATACAGGGCACAGGGTCCTGAGTTGGTTTTTGTGGGTCACTAACAACATCTGGAGTACATGGTGCAGTTGAGAAAGGAACTTTCCTGATCTGTTTCTTTAGCGTTTTAGTCCATTATTCAGGGCCATAGGCACACTAATTAGAACAGATTGCTTTGGTTGAGCGATTTCTACTCTTGGACGTGATCAGTCACTAGAAGAGTGGACAGATAAAGCAGTCTGGACAGATGTATCACATGACTTCAAGCAGGACAGAGAATATGCTTTGCAAAAAAAAAATGCATTGTCCTTCTAGGTCCAAACATTCTCTCTATCAAGGGGATATGATAAGTTTTGACACTTTTTTCCCAAGAGAGAGAATCATACCATCATCATTAGTGTTAATGGCTCTACATTATTTCAAATTTCTTACAAGCTGGCCATTACTACCAAAAAATTCCTTGTCTTTAAATGCACAGGTCCATAGAATTTTGAGCTAGGAGAGAACTTAGAAATGATCCCCTTATGTAAATTTCTTCAGTTAGGAAAATGAAGCCCAAAGGAATTTACATGACTTACCCAAGATCATTCAAGAAATAAATAGTATGCCCAGGATTCAAATCCAGCTCCTTTGACTCCAGAGCCAGGAACCTCACTTTCTCCTATCATTCCCTGTTCTTAGATAACCTCCTGCTGTCCTTCACCCAGACTTATAAATCCAGACCTAGATGGGGTCTCTGAGACTACCTACTCCAACCTCATCATTTTGAAGATGAGGAAATTGAGGCCCAAGAAATTTAAATGACTTGCCCCAAATCACATAATTATAAGCAGAAGATATAAAACTTGAACTCTATTCATTTTAAATATATTCACTCTTTCCTCCTGCCAACCTTCCTTTCCTCACCCCACCCCAATACACTAGCAGACCCTATTTACAATAGACCTTCCACTGCTGAATTGATAAAAACAAATATACAAACAAACAAAAGCTATCTACCTCCCTATGAGAATGTATAGGTGATGTTGCTCAGGTTTACGCTATTGCATATGTGGTTTTGCAAGGTGTTTGTTTATTAAGAGCTTCATCTGTGTAGTTTTTGCTCAAAATTTAAGTTGCTAGACTGCAAAGATTATAACTTCTTCCTACTCTGCAAAATGTTTATGGTATATAAAATAGTTCCAGAAGCACATTATAATGCACAGAATCTTAACAAATGTTTGCTACAGGTGTTGTTTATTGCAAGCCCACTATCTATGGCAGAATGTCAGCTGGTGAGGAGTAGCATTTTCTGGTCTAACCAGTGTGAAATTAATGTTCCCACTATATATATATATATTTGAATATCACTTTGCAGTCAACATAAAGTGACCTGTGCATTCTATGGAAATTACTCTGCTTACATGTGCTAATTTATAATGGACAAGTCATTGGCCAAGAGCTGGATGTAGGAAAATAAACAGAACATGAAAGAAATAGGGCCCAGTTGCCTGAGGTAATAATGTGAATGAAATTTAAGGAAATGTAGTATTAGATCTGTTAAGTGACTTGCCAAAGGTCATGTCATAAGGAAATTCTAGAGCCTAGGTTTAAACCAAGTCTCTTGTCTCTAAATTAGAGCATATACCTCATTGCCCCCTCTCTTTCAGGATAGACCTATTTGTGCCTTTTCATCCTGTGTGATTCTTGTCTACATTCTTCCAGAAACTCCCCAAAGAGAATCCAGCTAATCAGCAGGAAACTTATTCCAGGTCACTTTGCTTTTTGGAGGAACCAATGGATTTCTATGACCTGTCCATCCACTGTCTTTTACTTATGTCCCTGACTGGCCTTCTTTTCTGTCATACATTTTCTCACTGATATCCTTTGTACCACTTTTTGAGTCTAGATCAACATTTTAACTACTCCTCAGCCTATCTGGGCACCCAGACATCCTTCATTACCATTTAAATCTAACACAACTTTAATTCTTCCGTTATTGTGGCATTCCAAAATTTTCTACCAAAGAAGAAAATTTATATTGAAAAGAGGGGTGCTTGCACTAGAGAGAAACTTAGATATATTAAAAGCTCTGTGCATCTTCCTCTTTTTCTCTTTTTTCAATCTTGGGGTCAACTCATTTTCCATTCTACCCTAAGTAAGTCTAATTTAATGAATGAGTCATTTATCTGTTTGTCATAATTTGGACAATGAACATTTTTTCACATTTTAAAAACACCATATACATTGTTAGATGAATCTTTTTTGAATAATCAGGGCTTATTATTGATGAAACTGTAATATTATGAGGTATGATGTAATTATTACAATTTCATCTGCAAACATTAGTATTTAGTAGATTTCACATTCTGTGAGGAATTCCTCTTACATTTGAATCTTTGTAATGATGAATGCCCTTGACAAGAATATGCATATTTTTTATTAAAGCTTTTTATTTGCATAACATATGTATGGGTAGTTCCTCAACATTGATACTTCCAAAGCTTTCCATTATAAATTTTCCCCCTACTCCCCTCCCTTCCCCTAATGGCAGGAAGTCCACTGTATATTAATTATATTAAAATACTTGACAAGTTGAATATATGTATACATAGGTATCTTTTTTAATGCCTAACTTTATGTTGATAGAGGCTCATTGAACAGACCTATTGCAAAGGTTTGTTCATTGCATTTGTCAAGAAATCTTGTATAATCTTAATATGTGAAAGAAAGACTTCTTGTTTAAGAAGAGACTTTAAGGATTCATTCTGTTCTACCCAGTCAAATATTCTTACTGATTTTCTTTCTCTTTTCTCTTCTTTCCTTCGTTTCTCTTTTTCTCTACCTTGTCTTTGTATCTTTCTCTAAATCAACAAATAAGGACATTTTCTGTACCTTTTAGTCAATTATATTAGTGAAAAATACAGTCTGCAGTAGGAAGTCATTTGAAAAAGCCCACTTGCTCTCTTTTCATATATTCATTGATGACATGTTCAATAGTTATGTAGATTATTCTCATAAAGTGTTGATAAAGATGAGAAAATGCCATTGGTAGTTACTGTTGATCACTTCTTAGTGAGATATTGTATTTGCTTATGATATTTGTTCATTTGTATATATTTTCCTTCCTAACATCTCTAGTAAAGTGATCCCTAGTGTTTTCAAAGATTTTGGTATCAACAATGTGGCTTCCCTTGGTGTGTGTTTGGTTAAAGTATGTTGTTAAATGTTTAACAACTGGATCTTATTGTTGTAATGACACATCTTTGAAATTTAATCCTTATTATCAGTATTTTCTCAATTCCTCTTGAAATTCTTGGCAAAAGACAAAACAATAAATCAAGACTAGATTTGTAGTGTTTGCAGATTTCCAAGGTATGAATGCTCACATTGAAACTTACCAATCAGGAGCAGAGCCAAAATGGCAGAGTACAGACTGATTCCCAGCTGAATTTTCCCAACATTTCCCTTCAAAATAATGTTTCAAGTCAAATTTTGTAATGTCAGAACCAACAGTAAAATAGAGGGAGACATTTTCCCAGTCTAAGACAACTTAGTAGATCCACAGTAGAAGTTTATAACAATAACAAGTTTATAACATCACAGGCCCAGAAGGTAGCATTATCACTAGCAGAGATGGCCACAGTAGCAGCAGTAAGGACATTGGACGGGATGTAGCTGATAATGATTGGCAACTCTATTGTCAATAAAGACTTCTGGGTCACAGGTAGTATTAATAATTATCCAGAATGGAGAAGGGAACCTACAACTCTAGAGTCAAGAAGAGCACTAGTTTTTGTGACTACAGAAGAGCTGGGGATCTGGCCACAGTTCCATGGTCAAGAAGAGAACTAATACTCATAGCTGCAGGAAAGCAGAAGACCTTCTTGGATACAGGCTAGAATACAAAGCAAGAGAGTAGTAACCATACTTTTCCTAGGATCATATTGCCTTGGAAACATTGAAAACTTGCAGAAACATCTTTACCCACCCCAAACTAGCTCTGAAAGAAGCAGCCAGAAACTTGGAACATTAATTCTCTACTCTTAGGTGAGCAGAATCCAAGTTCAAAATAAATAATCTGGGAAAATAAATAAATAATAATATCCAAAAATAAAATAAAAGAAAGAAAGAAAGAAAGAAATTGACCACAAAAAGCTGTCACAGTGAGAGAAGACTAAGACATAAACTTGAGATGAAAACAACAATACGGAAATATCTACAAGTAAAATCTCAATGAAAAAATGTAATTGAACCCAAGCTCAACAGGAATTCTTGGAAGAGTTGAAGAGTGGTAGAGGAAAACTTGGGAAAGGAAAAATGATATCTTGATTTTTTAAAGGCATCAAAAATATCCCCCCACCTCCACAAATTACTTTAAAAAAAAAAACAGAATTGGCCTAAGGTAAAAGAATCATACACAACAACAACAACAATAAAATCACTAAAGAAAAGAACTTCTTTAAAAGCAGAAGAGGTCAATGGAAAGGGAGGTACAAAAATTCAATGGAGGAAGGAGCTCCTTTAAAAAGAAAAATTAGTCAAATGAAAAAAGAGATATAAAAACACATTAAAAAATCATTACTTAAAAATTAGAATTCAGCAAATAGAAGCTAGCAACACCATGATAAATAAGAAACAATAAAGCAAAGTTAAACAATTGGAAAAAAATGTGAAATATGTTATTGGAAAAATAACTGTACTGGAAAATAAATTGAAGAGACATAATTTAAGAATTATTGGACTATCTTTAAGCAAATGATCAAAGAATATCATCCTTTTTATGTCTATGCTTTTTTTTTTTAAATTAAAGCTTCATATTTACAAAACACATGCATGGGTAATTTTTCAACATTGACCCTTGAAAAACTTTCTGTTCCAAGTTTTCATCTCTTTCCCCCCACCTCCACTCCTGGATGGCAGGTACTCCAATACATGTTAAATATGTTAAATATATATGTTAACTCCAATATATGTATACATAGCTAAAGAGTTATCTTGCTGCACAAGAAAAATTGGATCAAAAAGGAAAAAAAAACTGAGAAAGAAAACAAAATGCAAGTAAATAACAACAGAAAGAGTGAAAATGCTATGTGAAAATGAGTGAAAATGAACCACACTCAGATTCCACAGGCCTCTCCCTGGGTTAGATGGCTTTCTTCATCACTGAACATTTGGAACTGGTTTGAAACATCTCATTGTTGAAGAGAACCATGTCCATCAGAATTGATCATCGTATAGTCTTGTTGTTGCTGTGTATATTTACCTCCTGGTTCTGCTCACTTCACTTAGCACTAGTTCATGTAAGTCTCTCCAGGCTTCTCTGAAATCATCCTGCTGGTCATTTCTTACAGAACAATAATATTCAATAACATTCATATACCATATATTTTCAGCCATTCTCCAATTGAAGGAATATCATCTTTTTAAAAATTACAAAGGAAAACTAACCTAATACTTTAGATCCAGAGGGTAAAATAGAAATTTTAAAAATCTACTGATTATCTCTTGAAAGCAATCCCAAAATGAAAACTCTTAGGAATATTAAAATCAAATTCTAGAGAGAGGATCAATTGGAGGAGGGCAGTTCTCAGAAACAAAATTGACTTTTGAGGAAGGACAGTATTTTTTTTCACATTAATTTTTGCTTTAATTATTTCAGTCACATAATTTATTTCCATTACAAAAACACTTCCACTTAAATGGCATAAATTATAAAATGCCATTCTCAGCAACTGAGTTGCGAATGCAAACTATAAGCCCCATAATTAAAAAAAATCAAATACATCATAATGAACCAGATTGTGTTAAAAGGTATTTAAATTCCCCATTAATCTGTGCTGGTAGGGTAATTTGTAATGAGGACAAACATAAATGAATAAGGAAGTATTAAGGATGTATACACCCAGATATTAGAGAAGACATTAAGAAAATAAATCTCTCTCTCTTTCTGTGCACATATGTATATGTATATATATATGTATATATATATACATATACATATATATGTATGTATGTATATTCTGTTAGCCACTTTTTCTCTGCTTTCTTTTTCACTCCCTTTTACATAGGGATCTGATGTGAAAAAAAAATAAATTCAGAAACTATACAATTTCGTTGCAATGGAATTTGTTATAATGAATATATTTCCATGAACCCCACTCTGAGTCAGATGGAGCTAGAAAAATAATCAGCTGACTTCATATGATTTCAGGTTGGAAAAAAAGAAAAAAATATTTATACTTTGTGTCAGGAAGAGTACTAAGTTACTTACAAATGCTATCCCATTTGATTATTACAGTTAGCTAGGGAGAAAGGCCCTATATTATATTTAAATTTTAGGAAACTGAGGCGGACAAAAATTGAGTTATTTACCCATCTTCACACAGCTACTAATTATTTCATAGTATTTTTAAAAAAGAAAGAAAGGATAAAAGAGATAAATGGGATTGAGGAAAATGCACAGTTAATGGTAATAACTGTTCATGGGAATGATATAATAGAACCTATAGAAGGAGGCAGATAGTTGAATGCTTTGGAAACCAGAATCCAAAAATATGTTTACAAGAAACATATCTGGATCAGAAAATTACATTCACTGTTTAAATGAAGGATTGTAGAAGTCTCTTACGCATTAGGTGAAATAAAGAAAACAGTAATAGTAATCATGATCTCAGACAAAACAAAAACAAAATAAGGTCTAATTGAAAGAAATAATCAGGGAAACTACATTTTGCTAAAAGGTGTCAGAGGTCATTGTACACAATAACAGCAACATTGTAATGATGATCAGCTGTGAAAGATGGCCACTCTGAACAATATAGAAAATTCCAATCAATCAAGCCAATTCCCAAAGACTCATGATGAAAAAATGTTATCCACTTCCAGAGAGAGAATTGATGAACTCTGAGAGAAAATTGAAGTATAGTTTTCTCACTTTTTTATTTTCTGCTTGCAATATGGCTAATATAGAAATATTTTTCCATGATTTCATATTATATGATAATTAGTATTGTATTGCTTCCCTTCCCAGTGAGTAGAGGAGTGGTGGAAGGGAGGAGGAGAATCTGGAAGTTAACTTTTAAAAAGAAAAGAACACTAAAATAAATACATAATGAAAATTAAAAGAAAAAAAAAGAAATTTTACCATTCAGTTCTCATGAACTGGTTCAATATGGCTCTAGCACAAGGTGATATTTCAGTATCCTCTGGTATGTCATTTTGTCTTCCTAAGAGCCATATCCATCTCTTCACGCAGCAGTTTGAGGACTTAGGGATTCAGAAACTATGTTTCTCTTATAATTGCTGATGGAGATAGGTTATTACTCAAACAATGACAAATTCATTACATTTTACTTTTACTTGCTATCCTCCTGCCAGTTTCTTCTATAAATATTCTAGAGGTGACATGACTCATTTGGATTTCATGTCAAGCTTTCTTTAGATTTTTTTTTTTACTTTTATGGGATTTTACTGTTGTATAAGGTGGTACTGATGATAATTCTATCTAATATATCATATTTAGGGATCATTTCTAGATTTTTGTTATATAATTACATTTACATATAAATATATATGTTTATACAGAGCTTTTTGCAAGATGAATTTTATCCCTATACCTTAATTGCTACATTTAAACCTTTTTTTCTCTGACATCACAAATGGAACCCAAGCCAAAGTGTGATCGATTTACAATCAAGGAATTATCAAACATCACTTTTAATCATCTCTTCTTTATCTGCTCAGAGGAGATCACAAATTGACTCCTGATTTGATCAAGCCCCCTTTTTTCTATAAATTTGCATGCTTTGCTCATGCAAAATTAAAATGTGTATTTCTGATAGAAATCCTTTCCTCTTTCAGTATTTCTTCAGTTCAAGTGTCACCTTAATCTTGAAATATTCTGTTTCCCCTAGTTAGAAGAAATTCCTTCTTTCAAGAATTTTCCTGAGCATTTAATCATTTTCTAATTTGCACTATAGTTCTTACCCCACATTTCATTAGACTAAAATAAAAAACCTTGAAAACAAGAGGCTATCTTATTATAATTAGTACGTAGCACCTACTACATATTTCACAAATGCCTACTGAATTGAATTTACTTCTCTATTTCAGTAAATGCAGCTAATATTTCTAAATATGTCATTGTCTTCCATGTCTCTCAAATCTGTATCTTCACTTCTAACCTTTCCCTCAATAAGCATTCTCTTTGTCTTCTGACTATTATCACCCAGATGTCCTACTGACACTTCAATCTCAATGTAGATAAAGAAAAACCCATGACCTTCCTAAGAAGTCATCAAATCAGTAAAGGAATAATGGCATTTTAGACAATTGATCTGGAAGAGTTTTGCCCTTTAGGCATCATAGAACTGTAGAATTCCATAATAAGAATGAATTTGGGAGATCATAAAATTAAACTTCTCAACTAAAGCATAAATTCCCTCATCAATATCTCAAACAAATTGATATTCAGAATTTTCCAGAATTAATACAGAGACTATAAACAAGCAACTTCCCAAAGCAGGCCAGCTTTGTAGGGTAGGGAAAGCTCCAAGTTTTAATACATATTGAATTGAAATCTTATTCACTGTAACTTCCAAACATTGCTCTTAGAATTGTCCTCTGTGGCCAACTGCGTAAGTCTGACTTCAGCATGTCTCTTCCACAGGATGACTTATCAAATATTTGAAGGCAAAGATGACTTCTTGACTATTTCAGTAGTGCCAGGATTACAAGATTCTAGGTGTGGCACACTTCAGGTAATTTTTGTTCAGTCATTTTTCTGTCAAGTCCAAATCTTCTTGTCAGAGATACTGTAGTGGTTTGTAATTACCTTCTCCCACACATTTTACATGGGGAATGGGAATTCATACTATTCCTTTCTCTGCATAAATTTTGTCATCCAGGACATAGTGTTTACTACCATGCAACTTAAGTTCACCAAAATTACTAGTTTTACTTACATAAACTATTTCCTTGAGCTGACTCCTCCTCCTGTATTTTTCCTATTAATTTTTTTTTAAATTTTAATCAGTAGAGTATGGCAATTATGTGGCATAGTGAATAGAGCACTAGATTAGGAATCAGGAAGATTCATCTTAGCTTTGTGACCCTGGACCAGTCACTTAACCATGCTTGCCTCAGTTTCTTTATCTGTAAAGTGAATTGTAGAAGGAAATAGCAAACCACTCCAGCATCTTTGCCAAGAAAACTTCAAAGAGTCAGATAGAATTGAAAAACTGAACTCAATTAAATCATGAAAGCATTAAATTTATCCTCATTAAATCTGGGAAAAGCAGCAGTAATGACAAGACAACATGACTTTATCAAGAATAAATCATACTAAATCAAATTCATTTCTTTTTTAGACATGAGACCAAAGGGATGGATCAAAAGAATGTTTTATATAAAATTTATCTGGTTGTTAGCTAAATATTTCAAAATGTCTCTTGTGTTCTTGTGGAAAAGTTGTAGTGATACAGGCTGGAAAATGCCAAAGTTAGGTAGTTATGGCATAGCAGCATGACTAGAAACAAGACAATAATAAGTTTCTATGTGATATGGCAGTCACAAAAACTAATATAATTTTGAACTGCATGCTAATCAGAAGAATAATGATGAGGGACAGGGAGATAACTGCCCCTGTTGTGTTGATCTGATCAGTCTACATCTGAAGGATTGTGTTCAGTTCATTTTAGAAAGGACAAGCTATAGAACTGAGGCAAGTGATCAGAATTATGAAGTGCCTAAAATGCCTTATGTGGGTCAATTAATGGAATAGAATAAAGAGGCTGGGGGGAAAATGAATGTTTAGGGGCAGCTAGGTGGTGCAGTGGATAGAGCACCAGCCCTGAAGTCAGGAGGACCTGAGTTCAAATCTGGTCTCAGCCACTTAACATTCTCTAGCTGTGTGACCCCAGGAAAGTCACTTAACCCCAATTGCCTCAGCAAAAAGCAAAAAACAAAAAACAAAAAACAAAAAAAAACAATGTTTAAGTGGGAAATAATAACTATTTTCAAACATTTTAAGTTTGTCATGTGGAGCAGAGATTATTCCTCTTTGGTCCCAGAAGAGAGAAGAACAATTTACAGAGGTTCCAAAGAGACAAATTCATGTGTGGAGAAAGGGAACACTTCATGAAAATTAAAGTAATACAGATAGGGAAAAGGATAATTCACAAAATAGTTGACTTCTCTGAAGTTCCTAAAGTAAAGCCTTCATGACCATTTGTTGGTGATCCTGTAATTTTCCTCCCACAGGATTTATATAGGCTCTAAGTTAGTTTCCATCAATTCTAAGTTTCTATGACTTCATCTTATTAGTTTCACCCCCAGTGTATCAGTTAAAAACATGTTGGATCTTAATTAATATCCAATGAATTATCTACTCCTTTGAGATTTGTGCCATCCACAGATTTGTTGAGTATATCACTGATGTCTTCAGACATGTTATTGATTAAAATTTTATAATGATTAGAACAAAGATTGGTTCCCCAGGAAAGACCTCACAGAACTTCTACCATTGACATCAATCTAGTCATATGTTTTATCTCCATTATCTGTTATTATTAGTCCTACCCATCCTAAGCACCAGACTTCCTCTTTTTTGTTAATCCACTCAATAACAAAGTTTATTATTATTATTATTAATTTTATCTGCAGCATAACTTTTCCCCAAACCCTCTTTTTTGATTGGAAATTTTTGTTAGTTTCAGCTCACCCTCAGCTTCATTTTCCTGACACTATTCTTTTAAGTTCATCCCACTATTTGTATACACCATCTGTTACATAGCATTATTTCTATCTTTTGAATATTTTTTAAAATGTACTTTAGACATTTTTCTTTACTTCTTTATTAATGGAGAATAGAATGCCACTAAGAAAAATAACCAGAGAAGTAGGTAAGAGTACCAAATTATAAAGGCTATAGCTATTATAAAGGAGTTTCCCTCCAAAAAAAAATTAGGTTCATATCAATAGAAAACAAGGTAGGCAAGAAACCAGGCATTTTCTCAGAAACCAACACTGAGAAATACTACATCAAAACCAAGCTTTTGGCAAATAATCATTTCAGTAGCATATCTCACAGTTCATTGAAGATGCACTGCTATTTTCTGTGCCAGTAGCCTTATCAAGTCCATTAGTATTTACTAAGTGCCTACAATATGCCAGATACTATGCCAAAAGCTTTATGATTGGCTTTAACATATTCCATTCCAAAGGCAAGTTAACCTGGTGCCGCTGTTTCTCCAAATGTTACATGTACCAACTAAAGTGCTTTAAAATATAGGAAGGGGAGGACACAGGGAGAGAGAGAGAGAGAGAGAGAGAGAGAGAGAGAGAGAGAGAGAGAG
>JAJPUD010005728.1:124777-150059 GCA_023553655.1 Myrmecobius fasciatus
AGAGAGAGAGAGAGAGAGAGAGAGAGAGAGAGAGAGAGAGAGAGAGAAAGGGAGGAAGGGAGGAAAGGAGGGAAAGAGAGAAAGAGAGGAAGAGAGGAAGAGGGAGAGGGAGAGGGAGAAGGAGGGAGGGAGAGGGAGAGGGGGAGAGAGGAAAGGAGAGGAAGAGGGAGGAATAGGAAGAGGGAGGAAGAGGAAGGAAGAGAAAGAGAGAGAGAGAGAGAGAGAGAGAGAGAGAGAGAGAGAGAAAGGAGGGAGGGAAGGAGAAAAGGAAGAAAGGAAAAAAGGAAGGAGGGAGAGAGAAAGAGAGACAGACACAGAGAGGCGAGAGAAGAGAGAGAGAAAAAGGAAGAAGGGAGGGAGGGAGGGAGAGAAGGAAGGAGGGAAGGAGGCAGAGAGGAAGGAGAGAGAAAGAAGGAAAGAGAGACAGAGAGAGGAGAGAGGAGAGAGAGAGAGAGAGAGTTTATTACTCCACACAATTTGTTTTAAAAAAATATCCTTTTGACAAGGTAAAAGTATTTGTTCCATTTTCAATTTCTTGGCAGCCCCAATATTCCTAGGATTTTTAGTTTTCCCATTATATACTATAGTAGACAGGTTAGCTCACATATAAGTAAAAGCATGGAACAAGTGACTAGACCAAAATGAGGACTGATATTACTCTTCCTAGCATGGAAAAGAGCCGAAGCCAGAGCCAGACTCAGTACTTCTTAGTATGCAGTGTCAATTCTCTGCATTAAAAATAGTCCACTCTGATATTTTTTAATGGAATAAAGCTTCAATGGAACAATAATGGAAAGCAAATTGTATGGGACTATAACACAATTGAGTGATTGCAATTCGCATCTGTGCTCTTGTAGAGTTCCTTGTCGATTTGAATTTGATAAATACCAGCAGAGTGATGTCAAATGTGGGTCCCTCACGGCAGATATGACTGATAGCTGTCAAAAGCAGTGACAGATGGGGACTGTCTTTCAGAAGAAACATGATTCATAGACCTCATTACAAGCAAATGGATGGCATATACAGACAAGAGTTGGATCTATGTGCATTTATTCTCTGAGATGCCAACAGGGAATACACTCATAAAAATGACCAAGTCAATCTTTTTACCTATTGTATCCAATTACTTCTTCTCTATCTACTGTATCTTTTGCCAGCCTAACAACTGGGTCACTATATCCCACCAACTATAACATCTACTGAACCTAGCGGCTTCACAGCCATAGACTTATTTTTATATGACTGCCTACTTATCCTATTTATTTCTGCTCACTCTGTCTAGTAATTTTTTTTGTTGTTTTTCAAGTTACTGCAATGAGTCAGAATTTAGAAAATGACAGATAGTTAGATATACTTTACCCAAGAGGATTGGCTATGCCTTTTTCCCCCACTGTAAGTTACTGTCTTTTCCTCCAGGGCAGATATGTGACCAGGTATTCAAGAACTAACCTATCATAGATTACAATTCTCTCTAAACAAGAGGGTGACTGGGAAGGGAAATTGAAAGAGGAGATAGGAGGTATAGAAATACATCTTTCTGGTTTATGCCCTAAGATTAATTAGAGAATCTTTCTGGATCAGAGTTTCTGCTTTCCATTCAAAAATTCCCTAATCCTGCATGACAAATCATAGGAAGTAAATAACAGCCTATGCTGCTCTCTGTGAATATAGAAACACCTTGATGTTAAGCATGCTCAGGGGACTGGGACTGTACACAGAACTCCTAGATCTGTCGATCATCAAGACTAATTTAATTAAAATTTGAGAAAGAGGCTCCTGTGCCCTGATAGTATAACATCTTCTATTTCAGTGTTCTCCCAATCAGAATAACTCGCTTTTTCTGGGTAAACATGTTATGCCTTCAGAAAGAACTATGTTGATTTCTAGAAAATATGGAGTTTTACTTTCAGATCCTTGATTAATGTGCCCTCCATAAATATAAAATTAACAGCAGCTCTGAGCTCCTATCACGTTGTAATCGGTAGAAATTTTTAAAAAAAAAGCAGAGTGACTCTCTGTGTGTATGTCTTTTTAAACAATTGTTGAGCAGTACCATTCATTCAAATATAATTCTAACATTTCTGACCTTAACTTTTTTTTTCTTTCCTGTGACTCTCACAGGATCATTTCCAACCTTATTGTCATCTCTTTAATAATCAAAATATTCAGCTGCAGGGATTCAGGACTCTATGTCCATATTAATAATTTGGAACTTAGAGAAACTTCAATTTTTTTTGTGTGGGTGTTCTTTCCATCCACTCTTTTAGCCAAATTAGTGATAAAGCTCTTGAAAATTTTTGTGATATTCCCCCTGTTGACACCATCTTACTAAGAATCATACTGGGACTATATTGTGAATTCTCTACAACTCTGCAATCTTGAGTCCACAAGAAAAAACAAATATAATATTTTATATATTTGTAGACAATGAGCTCTTTAAAACATTTTGATATGCATCCTTCAAATCTTTTCTATATCTCTGTGAACTGAGTAGAGAAGGTATTATTGTCCTCAATTTATAGCTGAGGAAACAGAGGCATGGAGAAATTAAGAAATTTAAATATTCTCCTACAAATAGTGGCAGGACTAAAACTAGAGCTCCTATATATCCTGATTTTAATGTTATTCTTACTAGCCAAACTAATACATTTTTTAACTTTCTAAGCTTAACTTGCAACTATGTATAGACAGACCCTTGATAGTCATTGGCAACTCATTTTTAGATGATTTATAAACAAGATCCAATATCTACTCAACTGTACAATAGAGACAGTTCATTATATAGTGGTGAAGAAGGCTCAGAAGAAACTCTGGCCAACTTAATATGTCTCCTAATCAATTTGATGACTTTGTAGTATGTACACATCTTTGTTACAAATGCTAAGCCAGAATTTTGGTACCTTTCAAAGAATACAATGGTCATCTTCTCTGAAGGATCTTCCATGACCAGGGATTCCTTTTAGTAATTGATTGACTGATATCCAAAAGAATATATTGGATTCTTGCTGGAGGAAATTCCTCTCCCCCACTTTAAATGAAACATTTTCCAGTCTTTTTTTTAACTGTATCCTTTGTGGTTTTACACAAAAGTGTCATAAAGCAGAGAATATTGTTTTCTTCTAATTTGGTGAAAATAGCCATAGTGACTTATAGCTGAAGTATAAGACAAAGGGAGAAAATCTTAGAAAGTTTAAAACTGTTCCTCAATCTTTCAAATCCTAGATGCCTTCCACTGCCTTTGAGTTCCCTTTTCTGAATACAAGGAGGGTCTCTATTGACCCCAGATTTATATGACTGAGCATCTCATAGAGATTATCAAGGTAAAGTATGGATTTCTTGACCTCTTAAAAAAATTCATTCATTAGATTCTGGTGATTCTTTCAGTAGCCTACTTCCTGAAAAGGAATGCTGCTAATGAAATCTCCTTCTGGACAACTGGTACTTGACTTTACAACTCAAGAATTCTCAAACTCAAAACTACCTATAGGATAAGTAAGATTGATATTTGCGTTGCTTCAAAGAATTGACTTCACTTCTTTGTCTATATACTGAACTAGATAGGTAACTTGTGAAGTCCCTTTCACAACTTGATCTAGTACCCTGTCCTTAGGATCTTAGTTTTCCATTCTATAAAAGAAGTTGGATTACATCAGAGGTGTCAAATACATAGCCTATAAACTCCATATATCCACAACATTCCAGAGTGTTTGTTGCCTGAAGGAGATTAAAATGTAATTGAAAAGTATTTAACAAAATAAATAAAATTACAACAAAAAGTAGATAACATTCTACTTTAAGTACATATGGTCTGCAAGGATTCATACATAGGAATTAGCAACCCCTATTTTTCTTTGAGTTTGGAACTGCTCAATTAGATGATATTTAAAATCCCTTCCAATTCTAAATCTAGTCTCCTATCCTCACGACCTCAGTTTCTTCCATTGTAAAATTAAATGGTTGGACTAGATGGTAATTAAGAATACAATAGACAAAAGCAGGAATGATTTAGAATTGTGGGAGTTACTATGGATCATTGTCTTGACTTCATCTTAGTATTGATTAAATCTAAATATGCCTTAGTTTTTGTTTCATTGTTATTTTAGTTACAAAGAAAAGTTCCCAAGATAGTACACAATTTCAATGTTGTTATAAGAATATTTTTAAAAATGAAAATAAATTTTTTTCTTAAACATCAGATGGAAGTATAAATAAAACACCAATCTTGGAGTCCACAACACATGAGTTCTAATCCTACTTTATACCTCAAACATTTACTAGCTATGTGACCCTAGATGAGTCACTTAATTTTTATTTTCTCATCTGTAAAATTCAGATAACAAGGTTGTTGGGAAGATCACATAGGATAAAATATTTTGAAAAAAAACTGAAAGTGGAACATAAATTGTTATTATTGTTGTTGTTGTTATTATAATGTACTCTAAATTGAATGAAACTGCTTAGAAAATTCATACTTCCCACAGCCATGGTTGTTGTGCAGAACAGGAGATAAAGCAATTTTCAAAGCAATTCAAACTCATTGTCTGCAAATTGACCTAAAGAATGGTTGGGAGCCTAGTTTATTTGGAAAGTCTGTCTACATAGATTGAATTATCAGTTTTCAGTCTTCTTCCTTGCCCTGCCCATTTAGTATCAGGCTAGATTATTATTTGGGAAGATCACAGGCCCTAACTTCTCTGTACATTAAGAGGCCAAAGGGTTGATGTGTGTTGGCCGTATGCCAGCAGAGTAGCAGGAATGGCTCTTTCTATCCCAGAATTCAAAACAGAAAGGACCCTGAAGGAAAAAATAAAGTCAACAGTGACACTATACATCTTTTGAAAGGAAGTTAATGGAAGATTCTCTCACCAGGAACAACTCTGATGCTGCGGCTGATAATGGTTTTAAGCGGCTGTATTCGCCCACCTAATAATGATTTATAGACCCAATGCAAGACCTTTGAACAGGGATAACTCCAGCTGTCAGAACTCCTCTGGGAACCCGTAATAAAGTCTTAGCCACAGCCACCTCCAAGGGAGTGGAGAAGACAGAAATGAATTTTTGCTCATTTTGGAAAGGAGGAGATAACAAACATCCAGCCTCACAGGCCTGGCTGCAGTCATGAGGGATACGGTAAACCATCCTGGCCTTTGAAGGTGGATCTGTTAAAACATCAGAGATGGATCTCTTCACATAGGCAAAGCTCTTCACCAAACCGTACTGAGTTTTCAGGGCTTTGCCACAGTCCTCAAAGTTCACTGCAAGAGATTAATTGATACTTGTATCTGACAGGAAGGAATATGGCCCAATAAAGTGATTGGATTTCAGTTGTCAGCATCATCAAGTGGGCTTTATTCTGCCCAGTAGAAACTTCATTTAGAAGTGGGAGGACTTATAGGACAGAGCTACCTACTTGGCCAAGCACTTGAGTCCTATTTAGAGTGCTAGTCAAGTTTCTGTCAACCTATTAAGCTTATTGGTCTGAGGACCAACTTCCTAAGGGAGTCATTTCTATGACTGCCTAACTGGGTCACACACAATAGCTTTTAAGTCATTCCATGGTAGGAATGAGGGCACACTGTGAATGCAACAGAAATCACAGGCTCATAATTGAGATCGATGGTACACTGGGTGAAAACTTTCTCCTAGGGGATGTTGTATTTGTGACTTGGACAGCTTGTGTCTCTGAGGTTCCTCGAGGACAGGAACCAAATAGTGTTATATTCCCTGAAATATAAACCAATTAGTCCAACTTAATCATTAACAACAGGCAAAGTATAGTAGGTAAGTACATGGGACACATATAATAGAGATCAGCATTTTTAAGCTCTATTCCTCAGAATCCCAGTGCTCTCCATAATGGGAATAAGGATTTAGAGAGAAGATGTGGATGTTAGCAATATTTTAACCTCTGAAAGACTGAACCTGAAATTAAGTATGTGTCAGAAAGACTTACCCATAGTATTTTTATTTGAAATCAAAGACTTAATTTCCTTTTTTTAGCTCCAAATTTTCCATTATCTCAAGTTCTTCCAGAATTCAGATTTTCCAGGATAGGAATATATGAATTTTGTCAATATATTTGAAGCATTCTATTGCTTAAGAAGTTTGGTAAATGCTGAAATAGATTATAGATAATATATTATATAATACTTCCATAATTAGACATATCCTAGATTCTATTGATGTGGATACATAGTTTGCTGGCACATATTGCCATCATCTATGCCTTCCTTAAACAGTCCTCAGGAAAGCCATTTTATCATTCAGTACAATATTTTGGATACATACACATGTGTATGAATGTATGTATAATATGCTATGTAACATATGTAGCATGTATACACATAAAATGTGTATGTATATATGGAAAATGCACTTTGTAAATATGTATTTTGAACCGGATAGTAAATTAAATTCAACAAGCTTATGTTTGGTATTTGGGCTACAGTGTGGTAATAATAATTTGTATTTATATTATACTAAAGTTTGCAAAGCCTTTTTGTTAATCCTTGAATATGGCCACCCCCCTTTCCTTGCCATTAGGACTGAAAATTGGGTTTAAAAAAAGAGCCCAGAAAAAAACCTTGGAGCTCCAATTACCTTTACATACCATTGTGTCATAAACTTCAGGTGTATTATCTCAATCCTTGTTAGGATAATTCCCTCTCCATTTAAGTATTTCCCCTTGCCTTGCTGTCTCCTGCCCTTATCCTTCTTATCTTGACCCCTATCCTGTCAAGATTAAGTTATGATCCTTTCCTGGAATTACAGTTTGTTCGCCTACCCATGTCCTCGGCCGCCCCCCCCCCATCTGCCTTTGTTTCCCTATAAAATTGTATACCCTAGTTAGCTAAAACCCTATATAAGGTTTATCTTGGTTTATCTGTGCTAAATGCTTTGGACAAGAGTCCCATTTGGTTAGCTACTCTAACCTCTTTACATTAAAGATTAAAAATCAATCTCTGTCTGCCTCAGTTTCTCAGGTATTACACTTTAGAACATGATCTCATTTGAACTTTATATCAACCCTTCTTGAATAGTAGTTTCTTCAGTGTAGTTGCTAGAGATATTATTATGCCAGTTTTCAAATGAGGAAACAGAAATAATTTAAGTGATTTATCTATTGTCAAACAACTTTTAAGTTAAATGCACTAAACCCAAGTATTCCTGCCTCCATCACTAGGTCTAGGTTCTTTCCACTATGCATCACTGCCTTTTGGTAGGCACTATCTTTTATGGGTTATTCACATTTGACAAAAATCAGATTACTAGAAGAGATCTGAACTGCTCACATTATCTGAAGTTTAGATCTCTATGATAACATTAATTCCCTGATCATCTTCAAGCTCCAACTCAGCTCCCACCCTGAGACCTGAAACATCTCTGATAAGGGAGCTAGAAGAGAGTTAAGGCTCCACTTAAGCCAGGTTTATAGAAGAAAAAGTCAGGACCACAGATAACGAAATAATGCCCTAAAATTATGTGGCTAATGTGTTATATTCAGGAACTGCATTTAGTTCCTCTGACTCACAGGCTGGTGCTTTTCTCCCTTTCCTTCTTCTTCAATAAGAAGCAATTCATGATTCACTTCCAGGAAGTCTTTTGAGATTTACACTTCATACTATATGCAAATAGTAACTCATTTCCAAATAATCAGCAGAACCCAAATAGAGAGACATTGACAGATAACATGTACTCTATAAGAATTGTGAAGGTGAAAATACTGATTTCCAGAAAACTATAACAGGATCAAGGAATTAGTACAGGAATAGATCTTTGAAGTCAATATACCATTTTCCTTTTCATACATACACCTTTAATTAATTGAAGAAATTGAGACCCAAAAAAAGTTACAAAATTTGCTCTATGCCAGAATTAAAATTAAGTCCTTTGATTCCAAACCCAGCCTTCCACAGTTTCAAAGCCTTTACAAATCAATCAATCAACTGGCATACCCTTTGACCCAGCAGTGTTTCTATTGGGCCTACATCCCAAAGAGATCTTGAAGGAAAGTAAGGGACCCCTATGTGCAAAAATGTTTGTGGCAGCCCTTTTTGTAGTGGCAAGAAACTGGAAACTGAGTGGATGTCCATCACTTGGAGAATGGCTGAATAAAATATGATATATGGATGTCATGGATTATTATTGTGTAAGAAACGACCAGCAGGACAATTTCAGAGAGGCCTGGAGAGACTTGCATGAACTGATGCTGAGTGAAATGAGCAGAACCAGGAGATCATTGTACACAGCAACAAGAAGACTATATAATGATCAATTCTGAAGGACGTGGTTCTCTTCAACAATGAGATGATTCAAACCAGTTCCAGTTGTTCAGTGATGAAGAAAGCCATATACACCCAGGGAGAGGCCTGTGAAATCTGAGGGTGGACAAGATAGCATTTTCACACTTCCTCTTGTTTGTTTGCATCTTGTTTTTTTTCCTTAGGTTTTTTTTTTCTTCTTGTAGATCCGACTTGTCATTGTCATTGTCAGATCTGCACTTTAGGAAAATCACTTTGTTAATTACATGGAGGACAGATTGGAGTGGAGACTTCTGGCAGGTAGACCAGAAGTCTATGATTAATGAGTAGCTACACCAGAGGGGTGGCAGTGTCAGGAGAGAAAGAACAAACATGTTTTAGCAAGTTATTGCATATGTGAGATGAGAAAGAGTGAGAACAATTAGTGATCCCCAGGTTTCCAGCCTCTGTGACTGAAAGAATGATGATACCTTTAATAGTAATGAGGAAGGAAAAGAGAAAGAGTTCAGTTTTAGACTTATTAATTCCTGATACTACAGAATAATAGTTAAAAGTTATTTGGCTAGCTGTGTTACCCTGGGCAAGTCACTTAACCTCAATTGCCTCAGTAAAAAGCAAAAAAAAAAAAAGTTGGTTGAGAAGGTAAACTGGAGATCTCTTCTTTCTTGGGATCAGAAAAGCAGAACTGAACAAGTGAATTTGAAAATGATCTACATAGAGATAATCACTGAAATTTTCAGTATTAGCTCCTGATTCCATTCAGTTCACAGAATAGATAGATGATAGATCAATAGAGAGACAGACAGACAGATAGACCTATATTAAGAAAGAAAGACAGAAAGATAAAGAAAAAGAAAACTATCTGACAATGCGTAGAATCCAAGGGAAGCATAAAAAAAAAATGCTTGCCTTTTCTTGAGAATTGCACAATGTGTTGTAGAAGAGGAGAAAGTGATTTTCTTAATCCTATGCCAATGCTGGCTACCTTTTCAATCACATCAGAATTCAAAGATCCAAGACAACATGTACATTGTCCATTAGCTTTCCCCATTGCTCAGATGTTTGAGAAGATAGAGAAGTGATATCATTACACTGAAGGAAAAAAAGAAATTGTAGTGGGAAAATCAATAAACACATCTTTCCATGTGGTTTTAATTACTCTGATTTTATTGGTACCTGAGTCTTCAGGCTGTTTACACTAAAGGTTCAATGGTTGAAATCCAAGTGATAAATGAATATACAAAGATGGATTGCCTAGGATGAGAGCTATCAGGCTATCATGGGAACTCAAGCTTGCCCTCCATAGTGGATGCTAATTGAAGCTGTTCCAAATGCTGGTGAAATCCTAGGAGTGACTCAGGGAATTGTCTATTTAGGTCTATTTAGGAAAGTGTTTATAAACAAAGGGTTCAAAACCTACTTGGATTTCATGTTTATTAAGACTATTTTCTAGTAGAAACTAATTACTCACAGAAAGAATGAATTCAACTCTGGAATGACTTTGAAAAGACTTTTTTTGTTTTTATACCAAGAGGGATCATTACTTTCTAAGATTCCAAATTAGGATAAACCTAAATGATATTATTGCCTTCCATGTTGCCATCAGTTAAAAAGAGCTGGGGTAAATTAGATAAAAATATCTATACATTTGTGTTCCTCACCAAGTCAGTCACAACTCTAATTGCATATACTGCCTTCCCAGAAGTATTCCTGCTTGTATTTTTAATAAAACAACTGAACTGCATCTCAAATTTCCTTGTGGTCATGAAAAATTCATTGCTCAGGTCCTCCTAAGTGTTGACTGATATGTTCAGTCAATGAAAAATTTTCTATGAGCTGTAAAAGGACCACTAATTATTGTTATCAGTAACATCATTGGACACCTCCCTCATGCCTCACCCTAACCTAGAGGTGATTACATTTTTATACATAAATTACCATTGATAAGAACTGCTGAGAAAAAGTAACTGAGAATTACAAACTGAGCTTTTCTGCCTTTGGATTTCTTTACTCATCCTTTTGGAAATTCATATGCATCCTTTAAAAGCTACCTTCTTCCAAGAAGTCTTTGACTTCCTAAAAGTAATGCCCTTATCATTCCATCATCCTTACCCAATTTCACATAGTTCTTCATCTGTAAACCTAACACAATTATTGTATGATGTCATGTGCCACAGTTATCCATATGTGTGCCTGAATCCCTTAAAGCTTCTGGAATCTGTAAGAACAGGAACTATTTTTTTTATAAAGCTTTTTATTTGCAAAACATATGAGTGACCTTTCAACATTGACCTTTGCAAAAAAACTTTTTTTTCCCCAAGCTTTTCCTTTCCCTCCCCCCGTCCCCCACCCCTAGATGACAGGTAATCTAATACATGCTAGATAGGATAAATTATATGACAAATACAATACATGTATACATATCTATACAGTTATCTTACTGCACAAGAAACATCAGATGTAGAAAGAGAAGAAGAAAAAAAAAAAACAACCTAAGAAGGAAAACAGAATGCATGGAAATATTCACAGAAAGCGTTAAAATGCTGTGTTGTGGTTCACTCTCAGTTCCCACAGGCCTCTCTCTGGATGTATATGACTATCTTCATCGCAGCACAACTGGTTTGAATCACATCATTGTTGAAGAGAACCATGTCCATCAAAATTGATCATCATATAGTCTTGTTGCTGTGTATAATGTTCTCCTGGTTCTGCTGATTTCACTCAGCATCAGTTCATGCAAGTCTCTCCAGTCCTCTCTGAAATCCTCCTGTTGGTCATTTCTTACAGAACAATAATATTCCATAGCATTCATATACCATAATTTATTCAGCCATTCTCCAATTGATGGGCATCTTTTCAATTTCCAGTTTCTTGCCACTACAAAAAGGGCTGCCGCAAACATTTTTGCACATGTGGGTCCCTTTCCCTCTGTAAAAATCTCTTTGGGATATAGGCCCAGTAGAAACACTGCTGGGTCAAAGGATATGCACTGTTTGATAACTCTTTGAGCATAGCTCCAAATTGCTCTCCAGAATGGTTGGATCCGTTCACAGTTCCACCAACAATGCATCAGTGTCCCAGTTTTCCCACATCCCCTCCAACAGCTATCATTGTCATTTCCTGTCATTTTAGCCAATCTGACAGGTGTGTAGTGGTATCTCAGAGTTGTCTTAATTTGCATTTCTCTGATCAATAGTGACTTGGAGCACCTTTTCATGTGACCGGAAATAGTTTCAATTTCTTCGTCTGAAAATTGTCTGTTCATATCTTTTGACCATTTGTCAATTGGAGAATGGCTTGAATTCTTATATATTTGAGTCAATTCTCTATATATTTTAGAAATGAGGCCTTTATCAGAACCTTTGGATGTAAAAATATTTTCCCCGTTTACTGCTACCCTTCTAATCTTGTCTGCATTCATTTTGTTTGTACAAAACCTTTTTAACTTGATATAGTCAAACTTATCTATTTTGTGATTAATGATGACCTCTAGTTCTTCTTTGGTCACAAATTCCTTCCCCCTCCACAGGTCTGAGAGGTAAACCATCCTACATTGTTCTAATTTGTTTATAATATCATTCTTTATGGCTAGATCATGAATCCATTTTGACCTTATCTTGGTATATGGTGTTAGGTGTGGGTCAATGCCTAATTTCTTCCAGACTAGTTTCCAATTATCCCAGCAGTTTTTGTCAAATAGTGAGTTTTTATCCCAAAAACTGGGGTCTTTGGGTTTATCAAATACTAGATTACAATTGTCATTGAGTATTTTGTTCTGTGAACCTAACCTATTCCACTGATCCACAACTCTATTTCTTATCCAGTACCAAATGGTTTTGGTGACCACTGCTTTATAATATAGTTTTAGATCTGGTGCAGCTAGGCCACCCTCATTTGCATATTTTTCATTAATTCCCTTGAAATTCTTGACCTTTTGTTTTTCCAGATGAATTTTGTTGTTATTTTTTCTAGTTCAGTTAAATAATCTCTTGGGAGTTTGATTGGTATAGCACTAAATAGATAGATTAGTTTAGGTAGTATTGCCATCTTTATTATATTCGCTCGACCTATCCAAGAGCATTTGATGTTTTTCCAATTGTTTAGATCTGACTTTATTTGTGTGGAGAGTGTTTTGTAGTTTTGCTCATATAGATCCTGACTTTCCCTTGGCAGATATATTCCCAAATATTTTATACTATTGATAGTTATTTTGAATGGAATTTCTCTTTGTATCTCTTGCTGTTGCATTTTGTTGGTGATGTATAAAAATGCTGATGATTTATGTGGATTTATTTTGTATCCTGCAACTTTGCTAAAGTTGTGGATTAATTCTAATAGTTTTTTAGTTGATTCTCTAGGGTTCTCTAAGTAGACCATCATATCATCTGCAAAGAGTGATAATTTGGTTTCCTCATGACCTACTCTAATTCCTTTAATCTCTTTTTCTTGTCTTATTGCCAAGGCTAGCATTTCTAATACAATATTGAACAGTAATGGTGATAGTGGACAGCCTTGTTTCACTCCTGATCTTATTGGGAATGGTTCCAGTTTATCACCATTACATATGATGCGAGCTGATGGTTTTAAATAGATGCTACCGACTATTTTAAGGAAAAGTCCATTAATTCCTATACTCTCTAATGTTTTTAATAGGAATGGATGTTGGATTTTATCAAATGCTTTTTCTGCATCTATTGAGATTATCATATGGTTTTTGTTAGTTTGGAGGAACTATTTTTTTATATAAATTTTGTGTGTTTTTCAAAGCCCAGAGTCATATTCTGCACATTGTTAGTGATTTGTCAATATTTACTGGTTGAATGAAAGCATCAATGCACGAATTAGGAAAATGTTACATTTCACTATCTGAACAGACCTGGAAGTATTTTATTTAAGACTACCTAGCCTACCTGCCTACCCCTGGAGGAAAAATATTATCAAGCTTTTGTTGGTTAAGTAAATGATCAATACTATAGCTACAATTTACTTCTGTGCTTTTAAATTGATTTTCTTTTTGTTTCAAATATGGAGCATTGTTTAGTTATTGGAATATAAGATCTGAAGGTGGAAAAGATGGGAGAAATATCAGAAGTCACGGAATCCTGATTTGCAAATATTTATCAATGATAATGATTATTATCAACTTGGCTGTGTTACATACAAATACATATGATTATTATAATAAATAAAATAAACAAAAACAATGGCAGATGTGTGTGCATAATATATATATATATATATATATATATATGTGAGTGTATACACACACCCACACACCCACAATTATCTATCTGTAATACATACACATATGTGCATAGACTCATGTTAAGGATCAGTATGGTACAGAAGAAAAAGCACTGCCTATAGAATTAACAACCCCTGGTTACTACCAAAATGACCTTGATTTTTATTCAGGGTCCTTGGACCTAAGTCATCTGTAAAATGAGAGGGCTGGGCTAAAATGAGAGGGCTCTGAGTTTTCTTCTAATCTTAGACATGTGATCCTATGAATTACAAAGGACTTTTTAATATATTGCTCTATTTGATCTCTATGAGGTAGGTTGGGTAGACATTGTTATTACCATTTTATAAATGAGGAACCTAATCCTAGAAAGGTTAAATGCTTTATCTTCAAGGTCAAGCATTATTGTTTGTGTTTTATTTGGAGTATGTGTCAAGAGGCACAAAAATTCATTGCTCAAGTCCTCTTAAATATAGACTGAAAAATCTTCCATGAGTTTTAAAAGGACCACTAATAATTATCAGTAACATCATTGGATGCCTTCTTTATCCCTTACCCCATCCTACAGGTGACTACATTTCTATACATAAATTATCATTGATAAAAACTGCTATGAAAAAGTAGCTGATCCAGACCTGAGTCCCTATCTCTAAATTTAGAACTCTTTCTATTGTACTAAAGGTTCCAAGTTGTTGGGAGTGGATATGACCTAGTTAATAATACTATATGATTTTTATATAACACTTTAGAGTTTACAAAATTTTACATGTGTGCTTTCTTTTGATACAACCACTTCTCAGGTAAGTATTAAAGTTTTATTTCCATTTAGTAAAAGAAGAAAATTAGAGTCAGATTTATAGTGACTTGTCTTGATCATAGATTTCAAAAGCTTTCATTTTAACTCAGACCTTCTTAATTTCAAGTTCACACTCTGTCCATGATACAACACAATTTTATATTTTATATTTTGGTTTTGTTTCAATGGAAAATGTCAAAATGTTTCTTTAAAACCTTCTCTTATTTCTGTCATAGTTAGTAGGATAGTGTGTGTATGATAGTCATCATGTGATTAATGTCTATTCATCACCTGTAATGATCTTAGCAAATCTGTATAGCATTCAACTTAGAGGTTTACTCTGTAAGTATCTAATAACCAGTTCTCTGAAAAAGAAAATATATACTTGGCATACTTTTAAACTTAATTTGAATTATTAACATTCAGTCCATTACTTAAGTCTAAATAATTGACAAAATAATAAAGCAAGCAGTGATTTGTAGGGTTTGTAGATTTCTAAAATGTAAATACTCAAAATGAGCATTTAGCATTAACTTTAATAAGCCCATTCAAGCTGTTTTCAGAATACCCTTGCTTCAACACTATCTTTTGATGGATCTTGAATTATATTATGAGATCATGAAGCAATAGAATCTCAGAGTTGAAAGAGTTCTCAGAGGCCATTTAGTCCAATCCATTGCTGAGCCTAAATTGTAATCACTCAGACTCAGTATAAGATCTTACTACCTAGTGCATTTTTGAACAACCCGGATTGCTTAGAAAATAATGCAGAAAATGACCAGTAAAGGAGAAGTGGATTTCTTCAACATTTTCCATGTATCAATATCAGCATAAAGTATCTTTGGTCACAATTCTTGAATAATCTAATGTTTCTATTAAAGACTACGTGCCTTCTCTTGTGGGTGAGACCTCCTGATAATTCATGTTCTCAGTAGTAGTCCTATTTATCCTGTTTGTTGCATGTAAAGTTCTTGATAACTTCTTGTGTATTCCTTCTTCCTTAATTTTTTTAGACTTTTCTTACCTTTTGCCTCTCATCTGTCTCACAACTTCTACTAAGAGACCTTTGCTGGCTCATTTTCCATATCATGTCACCTAATTTGGATGTTCTTCAAAGTTTTGCACTAATCTCTTTTCCCTCTAGATATCATCTATCAGAAACTACATGCATCTCTATGCAGATAACTCCTAGATCTATTTATATAATCATAATCTTTCCCCAATTCTGAATCATTAATTGCCCATTGTACATTTTTTTAGTAGTAACACAAGACAAATGTCCATATTAGCCATGTACAAAAATAAATGAATAAAAAGAAAGAAGAAAATTGGCTCCAGTTTGCTCTCCAAGTCTATCATCTTTTTATCTAGACTTAGAAAACGTTTCATCATGAATCCTTTGGATTTTTCGTTAGTCATTGTGTTGATCAGTTACTAAGTCTTTCAAAGTTGATTATCTTTATATCATTATTACTATTGAATAAATTGTTCTTTTTTGTCCCCAATCACATAGCTATCATTTTTATTTCAGGTTCTCATCACCTCTCATGTAGATTATTACAACAATTTTCTAATTGACTGCCAAGTCTCTCATCATTCCATACCATTCTCCATATTGCTTTCAAAATAATTTCCTCTAAACAAATCTTACCTAATGATTCCTCTACTCAGTCTTCTCCAATGACTTCCTCTTGCCTGTAGCTGACAAATATGAATCTATCGGTTTTGTTTTCAAAGACATATTCAACATGATCCCATTTGATTTTTATTTGCATAAATTCCAATACTCTGTGATCTATTCCATTTGACCTACTCTCTATTCCCCACATATAACATTTCATCTCCATGCCTTTGCTCTGGTCATCATCCTCCATACTTTTAATTCTCTTCTTACTTTTTCTCATATAGTACCTCTTTCCCATTAAGATATACAGTGGAAAGCAATTTATAGTTATGTCCTCAAAGTTATTAAAATGTGCAGACTTTTTAACTCAGTGGTGCTAATACTAAAGCTATACTCAGAGATCAAAGAATAGGAAAAGAACCCTTACTACAAATATATTTATAACTCTTCTTTTTTGTGATAGCAAAGAACTAAAAACGTGCCTATCAATTGAGGAATGACAACACATTGTGATACCACTCAGTAATTAATTAATAAATATTTATTAACTGCCTATGATGCACTAGGCACTGTGCTAAGTGTCAGGGATACAAAAGAGGAAAAAAAGTCAGTTCCTGCCTTCAAAGAATTTACAATCTAATAAAATATATGAGCATAAGAATGTTTTATAAGAGCAAATGGAATAATGTTTTTGCATGTAATAAATAATGGATATGGTTTCAGAGAAACTAGGGAAGACTTCTATGAAAACATTTAGATTGAAGTGAAAAGAATCACAAGAACAATTAATTCAATAATAATAGCACTAAAAATGAACAATTTTGAAAGGCTTAGAAGCTCTGATCATACAATCATGAACCATGATTCCAAAAGACTAAAGATGAGATATACTATCACCCAGGATATAGATTGAGACATATGATAATAACTGACATTCATATATCTCTTATTATGTGCCAGGCACTGTGCCATGTGCTTCAGAATTATTTTTTTTAATATGGACAGTATAGAAATTTGTTTTAAATGACTGTTCATATTTGTTACAAGGATTTTGTTTTCTTTTTTCCTCTGATGGGGTGTGAGAGGGAGAGAACATTTATTTAAAAATACCAAATCAAGCTCCATTTTCTGTAGAAAATTTTTTCTGATCCTTCTCTCTATTCCTTTATTCCTTCCCAAATGACCATATATAGAAAACTTTGAATATATCCAACTTATTAATTGTATATCTATGCCATGTGAAGATCTAAATACATATTTTCATAGATGCATCTATATACAAGTATATGCATGCATTTATATGAAATATATATATGTACATATATGTTTATATATAATAGCTAGGTAGTACAGTGGATAGAATACTGAGCTTGAAGACAAGAAAAACTAACTTCAAATTCTGGTTCTACGTAAGTATTTTGGCTTCTCTCAGACTTAGTATCCTCATCTATAAAATGATATAAAACCATTGCTTATCTCACATAATTGTTGCGATCTTGCATTTTGTAAATGCCTATTATTATTTATTGTACAGGTAACTACCCTAAATACTTAATATTTATTTATTGTTTATTTTCTTCCCCATTAAAAGGGAAGGCAAATTCCTTGCAAATAGGGCTTATTCCATTCTTCTTATATGTATACCAAATACCTAGCACAGTGCCTGACACATAGTAGGTTTTATATATACAGTAACCAATTGAAGCCTTCAACAATCAAAATAACTCTCAGCCACACCAAAGTCTGTAACTAGATAGAACCTCCCTCCTGATAGGCACTTTTGAAATTACTATGAACATCATCTAGACAATAGACAACTTTGGGGACAGTTTTTCCTTGGGCCAGAATGCATTGGTAAACAGAGTTTCCTCATCTGAGACTTTTCTTTGCCAAGGAAATAAGAGTTTCCATAATTGTATCTCCTATGAGGGGCAGCTAGGTGGCACAGTGAATAGTGTACCAGCCCTGAAGTCAGGAGGACCTGAGTTCAAATCTGGTCTCAGACGCTTAACATTCCCTAGCTGTGTGACTCTGGGCAAGTCACTTAACCCCAATTGCCTCAGCAAAAAGCAAAAAAAAAAAAATTGTATGTCCTATGAATAGGGCATAAAATCTTCCAGAAAGGATCAAGGAAGTAGTGTGGTTTTTGGTCAGGGTTAAATTGGCAAATATATGATATAAAGAAGTTTCATATCTCCTCTGCTAAATCTGTTGTTTAAATAAGCATGAACTTACATACTATTTCCTTTATCCAACTTTAATAACTCTATACACGCATACATACACACACATAATTATCATCTGGAATTTATTTACATACTCATGCTAACATGAGTATAGCTTTGTCTGTAATTTAAAGTTCTGAATGATCACAGTGTCATTATATTTGAGAGTTCTATCCTCATTCTATATTGCCCTTCTTTTGCATAAGTGGAAGAAATTTTAAGGGATTTCTAGTCCATAGTATATAGGTAGCTTGATGCCACAGCAGATAGAGTTCCTGGCCTGGAGTCAGGAGTTTAACTATGGCCTCAGACACTCAGTGGCTGACCTTGGGAAAGTCCCTTAACCTTCTTTGCCTCACTTTCTTTATTTGTAAAATAAGCTTGAAAAGGCAATGGCAAACCACTCTAATTATTTGCCAAGAAAATCTCAAATGGAATGTCTAAGTCCATGGTATCATTATTTGAAACACTAGTGGGATACATACTTGGGGGGGGGAACTGCATTTTTAACTACAACTTGAAATTTGGGCAAATGGTGCATTTGTCCCTATTAGAGAATCTGGGAGTATATACAGAAAAGGTCATACCAGTGTAAAACCTGATCATGTCTGTGCTCAAAGGACTATCAAACTGTGCATATTTTTTGATCCAGCAGTGTCTATACTGGGTCTATATCCCAAAATAATTATAAAAAAGGAAAAAGGACCAAAAATGTTTGTAGCAGCAAGGAACTGGAAACTGATGCCCATCAATTGGCAAATATTATTGTTCTATAAGATACAATTACCAGGATGATTTCAGAAAAGTGAAGAAAGATTTACACGAACTGATGCTAAGTGAAATGAGCAGAACCAAGAGGACATTATACACAAGAAGATTGGTGATGATCAACTATAATAAACTTAGCTCTTCTCAATAAAGAGGTGATTCAAGGGAATTCCAACATAATGATGATGAAAAGTGCCAACTGCTAACACAGAGAGAACTATGAAGACTGAAGGTGGATCAAAGCATAGTATTTTCCCTTCTGTTTGTTTGTTGGTTTGTTTTCCTTTTTGAACTGATTTCATTTTTGTTTTTTACTTAGCATGTTAAATATGGAAATATGTTCAGAAGAATTGCACACAATTAGCCTATATCAGATTGTTTGTTAACTTGGGGAGGGATGAATAGGAAGGAGGGGGAGAAAAAAATCTGGAACACAAGATTTTGGAACAGTGAATATTGAAAACTATTTTTGCATGTATTTGGAAAAGTAAAGTACCATTGAAAAACAAACAAAAAATCCCTGATCATGTGTCACATAGTAAGAATTAAGGATAGCCAATGAACAGTATTTATGTGTCAATTATTCTTAAGCTATCAACAGAAAGAATAACTTATTCTTAATTGCAGTTCATTCTCAAACTTCACTCTATCAAACTTGCCCCTACTCTTCATCCTAAAGCTTTACTCCCACTTTTGCAGTGAGTACCTTTAGTCATCTCCTTCTGATTGGATGGCTTCTTCCAGAAACATCATTTAAGGAAGGAACCCAGGCCAAAAATGTATTATTCCTTTTGAGGTAGTACTTGGAGTTTGTCCACCATGTTGCCACTTCCTTTACAACTTCCTTTTATGTTTTTTCTTTCTAATTATATTTATGTTATTACCACCTACCCTAATTCCTGGTACATAGTAAATATTTAATAAATGCTTTTTGATTGACTGGCTGGTTGTCTAGTTCCAAGTATGTTAGTTAGCCCTCTTATAGGAAATTGGGGATATATGCACTTAAGGAAACATTGCACAATATGACTTGAGTTTTACATTGTTGTAGGAAACATATATGTACATGTATTTGTCTATAAATATATATAATATACATATGTGTGTATACATATATATGTCTATCTCCCTCAACAAGATTCTAGAACCATTTAATTATTTGAGACCTCCAAAAATAGTCACATGGGACAAAAATATAAATTCAAATCATTTCCTGTAGCTTTTTATTACATGTAAGCACAAATGTAAACTATTTTTTTCTCCAGTTTTTACATAAGAGTCTTGAGGATAGACAGATGCTTTCAAATTCTAGGTTTCCTTAAATGGGGATAATACCTGCACATGCCTCAGTATATTTTATTCCTGCAATAGCATTTGCAACTTCTGATGGAATCCTTCTCATCACAATTTCATCCACTTTCCTTTAGTGAATACCAGATTTTCTTCAGTAGTGGCTCTGTAAAACAGAATGCTGATGAGCTCTTAGCTCAAGACTCCTAAGGGATTCCATAAGTTCTAAAGCCACAGGAGCACATACTGACCTGCATTAGTCCACTTTCTTCCACTTGTCTCAGATTCTTTTAAATTATTTATGGGTTAAGGTGGGTAGAATAGGGGGAGGAAAATGTCAAGAAAGAATGAGAGAAGTCCACCAACCAATGACCTAACAAGTAGCCATTCCCTATCTCTCTAGTTGGCTTCAAGTATGTTGGCGGGCAACTTTTATGGACAGAAAGATATTTTCTGAACTAATGAAGGGTGATCACTGCTATCTCTGTAGCCACATCAGATACCTATGCAAAAAAACACCACACTTAGGAAAAATATGACAGGAAAGCTGATTTGAAGCAATTGTGTTTGAGTTCCTATCGAATCTTCTGCATATAAATCATTTACACTACAAGATAGATCACAGTCACTGGTCTTCAATGGCTTGACAGAACAGGAGGCCTTAGAGCTGAGGGTCAGGGATTCTTTTATGAGAAGGTGCCTGTCAGGTAGTTTATCTTTTTCCTATCACCATTTCTTCTCTTCCCTTTTTCGATTAAACTTCTGAAGTGAAGGGCAAAAAAATAGGAACAGCAGCAAATCTGGACATGAACACAGCATATGTATAGGGGAAAAAATGAAGGAAAAGGCACAGAAAACAGTAAATTTAGATGACACCTAATAGTGAGTAGTATTGATCATCTCTACCTTAACTCAACTTCCTTCAACCAAACAAATTTTAAGAAGCATTCTATTCTCTGACATTGTACAACGATAATGTACACTGATTGGATTTGATTGAATAAGTAAGATACAAGTTATTCCATTGCATCAGTCTCAGGTTATAAATTTCAGAAAGGAACAATTTTAAAGTAATACCTTACCAAAAAAGTCATATATTTGTCAGAATATAGCTTTATCTAAACCAGATATCCCCTTCTCCATTCCCCATGTCCCCATCAAGTAACTTGGAAACAAAAAAAACCTTAATCTATAATTTGGGGATAATCCTAGCACTTTCAGTTAAATGATTCTATAAATATTTATTAAAAAACTATTAAGTTCTAGGTTCTGTGTTGCTAATTGCTGGTGATACAAATAAGAAAAAGAAAGATAGTTCCTACTATCAAGGAACTGACATTCTAATAGGGGAAACAACATATCAAAGGAAGCTGAAAGGGGGAAGACCAGCACGAGTACTTAGCCTGGGAACATGATGCTCAGTGAATTCAAGTCAAGCTGAACTTCTATTGGAAAGTGGAAAGTGCTACGTCACAGAATTATCTGTGAGCGTCTAAGGAGATATCTTTAAAATACTTTGCAAATCACTTCCAATAGATTTGTGATGGAAAGAGCCATCTGCATTCAGAGAGAGATTGAACATGGATCATAGCATGGTATTTTTACCTTGTTGTTGTTGTTGTTTGCTTGTTGTTTTTTCTTTCTCATTTTTTTCTTTTTTATCTGATTTTTCTTTTGCAGCATGATAAACATGGAAATATGTTTAGAAGAATTGCATATGTTTAACCTATATTGGATTACTTGTTGTCTAGAGGAGGAGGGAGGGAGAAAAAAAATTAAAACACAAGGTTTTGCAAGTGTGAATGTTGAAAACTATCTTTACAAATATTTTGAAAAATAAAAAGCTATCATAATTTGTAAAAATAAAATAAAATAAAATAATGCTTTGCAAATCTTAAATAAGGCACTATATAAATATAAAATGTTATTATTGTACAAACTTATGTATGACCTTTAATATTATTTTTAGCATTTTAGGCACAACTTGACAAGATCAGTTTCCTTAACAGTAGCCAGAACTTCTTTCTTAATCACAAATTTTGAAGAGGCCTGGAAGGTGACTACCCCTTCTTGCTGTTACTGCAAGGCAAAAGAGACAGATTCAATTGCCTGTGTGCCTGCCTGAGATCATTAGAGACAGAAATTTTTTTGCAAGGATGATGTAGTCTCTTTTACTAAACAGAAGTATTAGGATATAGTGGGAGGGAATTCCTGGAATACTCCTCCCATTCACCCCAAAAGAAAGAAAGAGAAGAGGGAGTGAGAAGAGGATGAAAAAAAGAAAGGGAATAGATCGGGGAAAGAGGGAAGGAAGAAAGGGGCTCTAGTAGACTTCAAATGACCCAGATTGATAACAGTTCTAGAGACTTCTCTGCCTCTAAACAGAAAAGTAGATAGGGGAGATATTATCTCAGAAAGAATAAGTGAATCCTTTTGAAAGTGCTTTCTATATGACAGAAGTCCAATAATACATTTATTTAATTGAAGTTTATTGAGTCAAGAAATCAGTCTTTGTTAGTTTTCCATCAGCCCAGATAAAAAGAAGGTTAAAAAAAAAGCAAACATATTAAAATTCTGGAGTATGAGAAATCACCTAATCCAAAAAGAAATCTTGGAGGAAGCAGTTTTGTTAAATTATATACCTACACATTTATTGTCATTTTTTTCTATCTTCATAGAGTTTTCATTTTTGAGGAGAAAAGGTCAATATATGTGGAGCAACATAGTAATTATTTTAAATATTAAATGTATGGATAAAATAAAAAGCAGGGCCAATAATTCTAAAAGTTATTAGGCTCCCTTTGTCACATCACCAACTCAAAGTTTGGTCATTCAAAGTTTGTCATCACTTTGTGGGCAAGGAATTGGAATTTTGAGGTGCAGAGTGAAGTCAATTGAGAGGAAAAAGAAAATGGTCTTTTTCATATGACACTTATAGATTACTGGTGATTCTTTGTGTATACAGCAAAGTTTCTTAAACTGCAGGTTTTGACCCTATGTGGGGTCATGTAACTGAATGGTAAATTTGGTACCAGTGAAAGATGTCTGAATGCAATGACCAAAAATTAATCAAAAATCAAACTTGTAAAGAATCTTTGGTGTTTCTGGCAGCATTGTAACTTCTTATGTTTGTGCATCTGCTTGTGACTTCACTATAGCCTTTGTTTTTTTTTGTTTGTTTGTTTATTTGTTTTTTCTTGGCAGTTGTTTTATTCCTGTCATAGAATAAACTTTTTAAAAAATAATAATCAAAAATTAATGCATAATAACCAGTGATCAAATAACTGTGAGCTCACTATTCTTCTAGACTCAGGAGTCCACTACCTAAAGGATTGAACTGGACCCAAGAGTTCTAGGAAAGTCACATTTAAGGTTCTAGTGAGCAACCCCACCCATATTGCCATTCCCCATTTAATGTACATTCACTCTTTTCCCAATTCTTTGCTACCACAAAAAGAGCTGCCACAAACATTTTTGCACATGTGGGCCCTTTTGTTTCCTTTATGATTTCCTTGGGATACATATTCAGTAGTGAAGCTGTAGAGTCAAAGGATATGCACAGTTTTATAGCCTTTAAGTATAGTTGAAAATTGCTCTCCAGAATGGTTGGATCATTTCATGATTCCACTAACAATGATGATTTTTATTCTGCTTTTTAGGTCCCTTTTAATCTTGTTTCTGTTGGTTGTATTCATGTAAAAAATAATTTAATTAAAGTTCTCTAGTTCTTTAGTCATAAAGACTTCTTTATGACTGCCTTCTTCAAAGATCTGATAGGTAAGTTATACCTTGTTCTCCTAATTTGTTTGTGGAATCGTCTTTTATGCCCTAATCATGTATCTATTTTGACTTTATTTTGGTATGGAGTGTGAGATGTAGGTCTAAGCTGATTTTTTGACATATTATTTTCCAGTTTTCCTAGCAATTTTTGTCAAATAGTGAGTTTTTATTCCAGAAGGTGGAGTTTGGGGATTTATCAAATACTAGATTTCTATAAGCCTTAATTAATTGTGTCATTTGTATCTAATCTAGTCCACAGATCCACTATTCTATGTCTTAGCCAGTACCAAATGTTTCTGATTACTGCTGCTTTATAACATAGTTTTACATTTGGTACTGCTAAGCTACCATCCTTTGTATTTTTTTTTTTATTAATTCCCTTGATATTCTTAATGTTTTGTTCTTCCAGATCAATTTAATTATTATTTTTTTCTAATTCTGTAAAACAATGTTTTGGCAGTTTGATTACTATGGTACTGAACAAATAGACCAATTTAAGCAAAATTGTCATTTTTATTATGCTAGCTCAGCCTACTCATGAACTGATATTTTTCCAATTGTTTAGATCTGATTTTATTTGTGTGAGAAGGGTTTTGTAATTCTGTTCATATAGTTTTTGGGTAGTCTTGGCAGGTAGACCCCTAAGTATTTTATTCTGTCTATAATAATTTTAAATGGAATTTCTCTTTATATCTGTTGCTGCTGGGTTTTGTCAGTAATATATAGAAAAACTAATGATTTGTGTGGTTTTGTTTTATTTCCTGCAAATTTGCTAAAGCTATGAATTGTTTCCTTTAGGTTTTTGGATTATTTTCTAGGATTCTCTAGGTATATCATCATATCATCTGCTAAAAGTGATAGTTTTATTTCCTCATTACCTATTCTAATTTTTTAAATTTCCTTTTTTTTTCTTATTACTAAAACCATCATTTCTAGTGCACTGTTGAATAATAGTGGTGATAATGGATGGCCTTTTTCCACCCCTGAAATTATTGGAGATGCCTCCAGTTTCTCTCCATTACACATAAGGCTTGCTGTAGGTTTTAGATAAGTTACCTCTTCTTATTTTAAGAAAAGCTCTCTTTATCCCTATGCTCTCTAGTGTTTTTAATTGGAATGGATATTTCATTTCGTCAAAAGCTTTTCTGCATCTTTGGAGATTGCCATATGATTTCTGTTGATTTTGTTATTGATAAGGTCGATTATGGTAATAGTTTTTCTGATATTGACCCAGCTCTGCATTTCTGGTATAAATCACACTTGGCCATATTATTATTTTGCTGATAAGTTGCTGTA
>JAJPUD010005729.1:0-17686 GCA_023553655.1 Myrmecobius fasciatus
CTGCATCTATTGAGATAATCATATGGTTTTTGTTAATTTGGTTATTAATATAATTTATTATGTTAATAGTTTTCCTAATATTGAACCAGCCCTGCATACCTGGTATAAATCCTACTTGGTCATGGTGTATTATCCTGGGGATAACTTTCTGTAATCTCATTGCTAAAATCTTATTCAAAATTTTTGCATCAATATTCATTAGGGAAATGGGTCTATAGTTTTCTTTCTCAGTTTTCTCCCTATTTGGTTTAGCTATCAGCACCATATATGTGTCATGAAAGGAATTTGGTAGGACTCCTTTCTCTATTTTTTTCAAATAGTTTATATATATTGGAATTAATTGTTCTTTGAATGTTTGGTAGAATTCACATGCAAATCCATCTGGCCCTGGAGATTTTTTTCTTAGGGAGCTGCTTTATAGCTTGTTCTATTTCTTTTTCTAAAATGGGGCTATTTAAATAATTTATTTTCTCTTCTGTGAACCCGGGCAATCTATATTTTTGTAGATATTCCTCCATTTCATTTACATTATCAAATTTATTGGAATAAAATTGTACAAAATAACTCCTAATTATTACTCTAATTTCCTCTTCATTAGAGGAAAGTTCTCCCTTATCATTTTTGAGACTAACAATTTGATTTTCCTCTTTCCTTTTTCTAATCAAATTAACTAAAGGCTTATCTATTTTGTTGGTTTTTTCCTTTTTATATTTCTTTAGACTAAACCATTTAAAGATCAAATTTTCTGTTCAGCTTTGGTCTTTTCAACAAAAATGATCGAAAGTCCTCTTTTTCATTGAACATCCATCTTTTCCCTTGAAAGATAATGCAAAATTTTGATGGGTAGTTAATTCTTCATTGTAATTCAAGCTTCTTTGCATTACAGAATATCTTATTCCAGGCCCTCCAACCCTTTATTGTTAAAGCTATTAAGTCTTATGTAGTCTGACTGTTGTTCTTTGATATTTGAATTGTTACTTTCTGGTTACTTGCAGTATTTTCTCCTTTATCTGATAATTCTGGAATTTGACTACAATATCTTTTAGAGTTTGAGGGATCGCTTCCAAGATGTTATTGGCAGATTCTTTCAGTGACTATTTTACTTTCTGATTCTAAGAAACTGCAAAGTTTGTTTTCTTTGATAATTTCTTGAAAAATGCTGTTCAGGCACTCTCTCTCTCTCTCTCTTTCTCTGTCTGTCTGTCTGTCTGTCTGTCTATCTGTCTCTCTGTGTGTCTTTCTCTGTCTGTCTCTATCTCTGTCTTTGTCTCTGTCTCCAAATCTGTCTCTGCCTCTGCCTCTCCATCTCCCTCTCCCTCTGTGTGTGTGTGTGTCTGTCTCTCTTTCTCTCTGTCTCTGTCTGCCTCTCTCTCTCCCCCCCCCTCAAATGATGGTTTCAGGTAGTTCAGTGACTCTTAAATTATCTCTTCTGGATTTATTTTTCAAATCAATTGTTTTTCTAATGAGTTGGTTTATGTTTTCTCCTATGTTTTTCATTCTTTTGGTTTAGTTTGGTTGATTCTTGATATTTCATAGAGATTATCTTCCATTTGTCAAATTTTCATCTTTAAGGAATTATTTACTTCAGTTAGTTTTTCTACCTCCCTTTCCATCTGGCTAATTCTACTTTGAGGGGGCATTAGCCTTTAATTTTTTTAATTTAATATTTTTCCCAGTTACATTTAAAACAATTTTTATATATTTTTTAAACTTTTGAATTATATATTCTCTTCCTTATCTCCATTTTCAGTCCCCATTAAGAAAACACATATGAAGCTATGCAAAACATTTCTAGAACAGTCATGTTGTGAAAGAAAACAAAAGCTCCCACCCTAAAAAAACTCTACAGTAAAATAAAGGAAAGAGACACAGGCAGGCAGGCAGACAGACAGACAGAAACAGAGAGAGAGAAAGAGAGAGGAGAGATAGAGGGAGACAGAGAGAAAGAGTGAGAGACAGAGAAAGACACACACACATATACACACAGAGAAATGGACAAAGAAAGAGGAGAGACAGAGGCAGAGAGAGACAGAGACAGAGAGAAAGAGAGAGACAGAGACACACACACACACATAGAGAGAATGCTTCAATCTATATTCAGACACAATCAGTTCCTTTTCTGAATATGGATAGGATTTTCCATCAGAATTGTTCAGAGTATTCATGGATCAATGTACTGCCTAGAATAACAATCATTTACAGCTAATCATCCCAGAACATTGCTATTGCTTTATATACAGTACATTTCACTTTGCTTGAATTCATGAAGAAACTATTCTACTTTTAAAGGAGTTATTTTCTTCAGTGGATTTTTTTTCATTTGGCCAGTGGTGTTTTTTAAAAGAATTGTTTTCTTCAGTCAATTTCTGACCTTCCTTTTCCAAGCTTTTGACACTCTCTTGCACACCTCATTTCTTTCCCCAATTTTTGTTCTACCATTTATTTGACTTTTGAAATTCTTTTTGGACTTGTGATTAATGAATATCCCTCTGTGAAGTTTCCCATGTAGGCCTTTTGTTCTCTTCTTGAGTTGTTATTTTGATCTACCGTATCACCATAATAGCTTTCTATGGTCAAGGTTCTTTTTTGGTTTTTGCTCATTTTTTGACCTGTTTTATGGCTTTTAAAGTTGAACTCTGCTCCTGGGGTACAGGTAGAATTGTCCCAAGTGTCTTATGCTTGGACCAAGGGCCTAGTCACTGGTTTTGAGTGCTAGGGCCTCAGATGCTGGTGGCTTACTTATTATGCTAGGGTAGACTGGCCTAGTTGAGCCTGTTGCCTGATTACAGGGACTGGAAGTTTGCCTTTTGTGCTGAGACTGAAGATTATACCACTCACCTGCTGTGCCATTGGCCTATTGAACCAGAGGAGCCTTGGTTGCTGATCTGTCCTGTAGCTAAGATCCTCCCACAGGCTTTCCTGGACACTACCTGCACTTGGCTCCCCTTTTACCCAAGTGATACAAACTTTGTCTGAAGTCCTTCTAAGTTATTCTAAGGTGGAAAATTGTTTTGCTCCATCTTTTTGTATGTTCTGTCACTCCAGAATCTGTTTAGAGGCTTGATTTAATAAAGAGAAACTGAGGAAGGCTTAGGCAACTTCCTGACTTCTATCCAACATCTTGGCCCTATTCCCTTTAGGGCTAAATGCTATTCTGCTAAATAAGAAGTCATGAGTCTTTTAGCTCCAATTTGTCCAACAATTTTTTTCAGATCCATACTTTCCTTTTTGTTTATTTTTCTAAATTAAAATATTTAAGATATTTAATTTAAACTTTAAATCCTTCATTATTTTGTTACTGTTTATGTATTCTTATAACTCAATTAATGTTTCCTTTATAAAGTTAGATGCTAAAACATTTTCCCAAATACCTTAGTATCTAAATTTGTTTCTGTTTGTTGTTTGTGAGTAGTTTCAGCATAATATAGTTTCCTAGTTTATCTCTATTTTGAATCTTTATGTTTTCTCAGTCATATAGCATGATTGTAATTCTTGTTTTTGGGGGGTTCACATGTGCAAACCATTTTTTTTCATCCCCTCAGTTTGAGTTTGTATATGTCTTCGTTTTTTAATATGCTTCTTATAAGCAATAGAATGTCACTTTTTCATTTCATTGGATTATTTAATTATTTTATTCTTTTATTTTGTAAAAACATTTTATTATTTTTTTTATTGAAAATTTTTATTTGCAAAACATATGTATGGGTAATTCTTCAACATTGGCCCTTACAAAGCTTTCTGTTACAAATTATTCCCTCCTAGTCCCCACCCCTCCCCTAGATGGCAGGAAGTCCACTACATATTAAATATGTTAAAATACTTGACAAATAGAATATATGTATACATATTTCCACACATATATTGCTGTGCAAGAAAAATTGTGTCTACAAGAAAAAAAATCTGAGAAAGGAAACATAATGCAAGCAAACATCAATAGAGAGCATGAAAATGTTATGTTGTGTTCCACATCTCATATCCCTCTCTCTGGGTTTATATGGCTTTCTTCACTGAACAATTGGAACTGGTTTGAAACATTTCATCATTGAAGAGAGCCATGTCCATCAGAATTGATCATCATATAGTATTGTTGTTGACGTGTATAATGATCTCCTAGTTCTGCTCATTTCACTCAGCATCAGTTCATGCAAATCTCTCCAGGCCTCTCTGAAATCATCCTGCTGGTCGTTTCTTACAGAACAATAATATTCCATAACATTCATATACCATAATTTGTTCAGCCATTCTCCAATTGATGGGCATCCATTCAGTTTCCAGTTTCTTTCCACTACAAAAAGGGCTGCCACAAACATTCTTGCAAATATGGGTCCCTTTCCTTCCTTTAAGGTCTCTTTGGGATAATCATTTTATTCTTAAAGTAATAAAACATTTATATTTTTCTACATTTTTCTATAATATTTTTCCAAGATATGACTTTTTTTCTTCTTTTGCTATAAACATGGTACTATGGGATTTTTTCAGTTGTTTTAATCTTTTCTAAAGGTGACCCTATTCCCAGTGGCTCTCTTCCTTTACTCCCAATCCCCCACTTTCCTGCCATTCTGGGCAATTCATAGTTCACTAGTATAGATCTCTTCCTCAAGTGACAGAACTGGAACTGGCCCAAGATATATACCAGCATCCAGAAACCCAAAAATCCAGAATCAGGATTAAGGAACTGCTACATAGTCATAGCTCCAATCTCTACCCTGTTCTGTTCCTTAGTTCTTTAATTTAAAATAAAGAGATACTGCCACGCTGGTACTATTACAACTCAAAATGAATTCTGCCATATATGGTTAGGATCTCTGAGATTCTGAGAGGAGGAGAAGGGGTAAGAATATGGGGTAAAACTCTGTTTCAATCCCAGTGTCTTGTCCTTTTCTTTCTGTTTCTTCACTCTTTTGCACAGATCTTTTGTAGCACAAAATGTTGGCTATCAAGACCTCAACAAATTTCTACAGTTTGGAGCTTGGACTCAAAAAAGGGGAGAAATCAGGGTGTACAGTTACATTTTATTAAAAGTGTGTGGGTAAGTTAGCTAGTACAGTCTTGCTGCTTATATAATGATAAGTGACAAGGGAAAGGATTCTGAATTAAGCATTGGTTAATGGGCTTCAATTTCCTGATATTCTAAATGATGAAGACAGCTGAAGCTGCGTTGTCTTTTGTTCATTATTTCTGTATTGGAGAAGTTTGGGAGGTTGTAAAAACAAAAATTTGTCTAGTCCTTAATTTTGTTGATCAAATAACCTGGAATATATTTCATAATATTTCCTCAACATTATGAATATAATATTTAAAAATAATGACATTTGAAAATTCAGCATCCAAAAATATAGTTTGTCAATCATGACCTCTCACTGTCTTCCTTACTTATCCGGAATATCAGAATATCCCAATATTTTTTTCTATCTAAAGTCATTATCTTTGCCTCAGAAAACACAAAAGTAAAAATTCAGAAATTCTGCTTCTCTCCATTTTTGGTCATCTTCATTTTATTTACTTAAAACAATAGTTCCATTATTTATTTGATCCTTGTTTTTCCACAGACTGCTTATGTGTGTGTTTGTGTATGTGCGTGTGTAAAAAAAAAGAAACAGAGACAGAGACACAGAGAAAAAGAGACAGATAATGTTGTTTGGTAAGCTCCCTATGCTTTATTAGACATCTTCAGACAAATATGATTTTATTTCTCTTCACTAGAACTTTTTCTCTACAGCATCTTTCATTCTTCCTGAGCTGACTTTCCCTTTTGCATTTTTGTCCATGGCATGCTATTCATCCTTCTTCTGCATCCTTTGAAAACTGTTTTTCCAAAATGTATAATGCTTATTAGACTACATCAAGATTTTCTTTTCTTTTTGACAAACTCCAGAATATAATACTCACTTACACTTTGTGTTCCCATAATTTCCACTTCAGTAAATATTTTTCCCCACTAGAATTAGATTCACAATATTTTAAAATATTTTATTAACTTCTTCAATATTTGAAGGATGGCATTAGTAGGCAAGTCAAAATGGGATGAATGATTAGGGAAAACTTTAGCTAAATGAAGTCACCCAGCACCACTTTGTGCCACGATAGTAATCTGTTTACTAAATTTATTTACTTCCCATTCTTGTTTAGGTGATTTATAAGTATATTTTGATAAGAGAGTTATTTCTGAGTTTTTGCTATAGAGTAGCAGTTTCTGACTTTGCATAGAATTGACTTGACCAGTAGAGTGAAAAGAAATGGCTCTTTCTAGGTTTCTTAGGGTTATAATGAATGATGGGAATACTATCCCACTGCTGGGACTTAGTACTTAATGCACCTAAAAGTGTTCCCAAAAGCCCACAAAGGTGGCTATTGAAAGGGGCTTCCACCATATTGATGGGGTTTTCCTATTTAAAAATGAAAAAGAATCTGGATAAGCAATCCAAACAAAGATTGCAGATGGGATGCTAACCAGAGAGTACATATTCTATAAAGGGAAGCCATGGAGTACACATCACCTTCCCAAATTGATCAGGCCTGCCTTGGAATAGACTCTGAAAAGTCTCCAACCTGATTACCTTGACTTCTATTTTATACATTGGCTGGCCTCTCTTAAACCTGGCAAAGTGCCAATGGATGAAAAAAACCAAATTATCAGTGACTTTGTGAATTTGCATGATAATTGGGAGGCCATGGAAAAATGAAAGGATATTGGTCTTGTGAAGTTCACTGAAGTATTCAACTTCAACCACAGAAAATTAAAGATGATCCTGAATAAAACTGGGCTTAAAGCTAAACATGTCTGCAAGCAGATGGAATGCCATCCTTCTTTGAACCAGAACAAATTGTTAGGAGTTCTGCAAGTAAAATGAATATTCAGGATCCCATAGATGGATAAAAGTCTCCTGTTCTCCTAGATGACCCAGTCCTGGGAACCATTGCCAAGAAGCACAATTGGAAAATACTAGCACTGAGAGATCAGAATTCTCATAGAAGATTTTAGTGAAACTTGGAGGAAGTCAGAAAAGACAGAGGGTAGAGATGAGGAGGAAGAAAAGTGCAAATGTGGGGAACAGTCAATGAAAATGTCTGGAACTGGGAGCTTGAGTATATGTGTAAGGAGCAGCAAGAAGATCAGTGTTCCTGGATCATGGAGTACATGGTGAATGGAAAGAGAAAATGGGCTTTCAGAAGGGCAGATTGTGAAAGATTTTAAATGCCAAACTGAAGATTTTTTATTTGATATTGGAGGTGGTAGGGAAGCACTTGAGTTTATTGAGTAGAGGAGTGACATGATTTAGGAAGATTAATTTGACAATTGAGTGGAGAAAGGACGAGGCTAGGGAAAGAATTGAGATGAAGAGATCAAAAAGGCTGTTTGATGGGATGATAAGATCCTGTACCAGGATAATGGGTGTCAGAGAAAAGAAGGGAGAATATATGAAAGATTTAAGGAAGTAAAAATCTCCACGATTTGGCAACCAATTGGATATGAGGGATGAGAATGTTAAGTCAAGAATGATACTTAATGGCAAACCTGAGTGACTGCCAGTATGGTAGGCCCCTTGACAGCAATAGGGAAACAAGGGCAGGAATTGGTGGAAATGATAGTGAATTCATTTTGTGATATGTTGAGTTTAAGATGTACTGAGAACATAAAGTTTGATGCATAAAGAAGGTGCAAATCTGAAGTTAGAAGGAGAGGTTTAAGGCTACAAAACTAGTTTAAAAAGTAATCTTTAGGCTTACAGATGATAGTTGAAACCATGAGAATGGATGAATTATCCACACCTTTCTTTTTCCTTTAGGTGGACCAGATCCATGATGTTCTTTTGGTTCACAATGCTTGTTTTATTGGAAACAAAGGTTTTGTCTGAAGCAACTGCAGTCAGAGACACTTGATCTGATTGTATTAGTAGTTCATTAAATTTAATCCTCACAATAACCCTGTGAGACAGATATTATAGTTAATATTACAAATTTATAGATGTAAAAACTCAAACCCAGAGAAGTTGTGATTTATCCATGGTCTCACAACTTCTAAATGTCAGATGAGGGAAGTTGAATACAGGTCTCCTGACTCTAAAATTAGTGCTGGATCATCATCACATGCATCCTTTCTTACACCTGAGTTTTTTAGTCTAAAAAGTGAGGATTGAATTGGATCAATGGTTCCTTATATTTTTTCCTTACATGAAATCTTTTCAATATTAAAAAAAGAAGTCTTATAGGGGCAGCTAGTTGGTGTAGTGGACAGAGCACCAGCCCTGAAGTCAGGAATAGCTGAGTTCAAATCTGGTCAACACTTTTTGGCTGCGTGACCCTGGGCAAGTCACTTAACCCCATTTGCCTCAGGGAAAAAAAGTCTTATGAACACTGGGGTAATCTAATATACTATCCATAATATTCTTTTAGACTTATTCATTAGATATATTACTACAATGATAACTTGACTCCCAAAGCTCTGAATTGAAATTGTATTATAAAATGTAAAATTCTATTCTACTTATAATTATGAAAACCCTAAATATAAAAATATAAAATAATCATAAATATTTTACATGGGACATTCTATAAGAATTTGAAGACTAAAATGTCAATACCTCAAACTTATGATTATCTTGGAAAACTCCATATTAAATTTATCTAACAAATTTTTGAATATAAATAATATTTTAAAGAAATAAATTACAACTTAGAAGACATTTGCCTTAATGTAATAATCATATGTAAATAAATTCAATGATAAACTGTTTTGATTTGTATTGATTTGAAATATTTTACTTAACATACAGCCCCAAATTTTATTCCATAGCTAATTTAATTCTGAACTTTGATTTAAAATAAGAATAAAGTAAAAGTGTTCACTCACACAAATATCTTTAAAAATGGTAGCATAATTTTATAAGCTCTCTTGTTTGAGTTGGAAATTCATTTTTTGCCAATTAACCAATTGACAAAAATTAATTGCTAGTTATGATGAAAAATATTTAATTTCCTATTGATTAAGAAGTGCTATATGATAAATGTACTTCAAATTCAATTGTAAATATTATTTCACTTTTAAAAAATATTTATATAGAAACTAAATTTTCTAAATAAAAGAATCCTTTCAAACATGACTCTTCTCTTCCACTCCTAGCATAAGGCTATATTATAACAGAAATTCTACTGAATGATTGACCAGAATTTCCAACAAATTTATTTGATAATCTTCCATATAGAAGAATATTATCAGCAGATGATAAGTTTAAATGTGAATACAGCCTTATTGCTGTAACAAGAACTAATATTGCTGTTGCTGTGTATAATGATCTCCTGGTTCTGCTTATTTCACTTAGCATCAGTATAAGTCTCTTCAGGCCTCTCTAAAATCATCCTGCTTATTGTTTCTTATAGAGCAATAATATTCCATAACATTCATATACCATACTTATATAACACACTTATTCAGCCATTCTCCAACTTATGGGTATCCACTCAGTTTCCAGTTTCTTGTCACTACATAAAGGGCTGCCACAAAGATTTTTGCACATGTGGGTCCCTTTCCTTCCTTTAAGATTTCTTTGGGATATACGCACAGTAGAGACACTATTAGATCAAAGGATATACATAGTTTGGTAACTTTATGAGCATAGTTCCAAATTGCTCCAGAATGGCTGGATCTATTCACAATTCCACCAACAATGTATTAGTGTCCGAATTTTTCCACATCCCCTGCAACATTAATCATTATTATCTTTTCCTGTCATCTTAGCCAATCTGAGAAATGTGTAGTGGTATCTCAGAGTTGAGAAATTTGAGAAATTTGCATTTCTCTGACCAATAGTGATTTAGAGAACCTTTTCATATGACTAGAAATGGTTTTAATATCTTCATCTGAAAATTGTCTGTTCCTATCCTGTGACCATTTATCAATTGGAGAATAACTTGAATTCTTATAAATTTTAATCAATTCTCTATATAGTTTGGAAATGAGGCCTTAATGTAAAATGTTTTCTCAATTTATTGCTTCCCTTCTGATCTTGCCTGCAATAGTTTCGTTTGTACAAAAACTTTTTTTTAATTTTATTTTATTTGCAAAACATATGTATGGGTAATTCTTTAACATTAACCCTTATATAGCTTTCTGTCACAGATTTTTCCCCCCAACTCCCCACCCCTCCCCTACATGGCAGGATATCCACTACATGTTAATTATGTTAAAATACTTGGCAAATCGAATATATGTATACATATTTCCAAACATTATTGTTGTGCAAGATAAATCATATCTACACAAAAGACATATCAGATAAAGGAAACACAATGTTAGCAAACATCAATCAAGAGTATGAGAATGTTATGTTGTGGTCCACATTTCACATCCCTCTCTCTGGGTGTATATGGTTTTCTTCAGTGAATAATTGGAAGTGGTTTGAAACATTTCATTGTTGAAGAGAGCCATGTCCTTCAGAATCGATCGTCATATAGTATTGTTGCCGTGTATAATGATCTCCTGGTTCTGCTCATTTCACTCAGCATCAGTTCATGCAAGTCTCTCCAGCCCTCTCTGAAATTGTCCTGCTGGTCATTTCTTACAGAACAATAATATTCCATAATATTCATATACCATAATTTATTCAGCCATTCTCCAATTGAAGGGCATCTATTCAGTTTCCAGTTCTAGCCACTACAAAAAGGGCTGCCACAAACATTCTTGCACATGTGGGGCCCTTTCCTTCCTTTATGATTTCTTTGGGATATAAGCCCAATAGAAATTCTGCTGGGTCAAAGGGTATGCACAGTTTGATAACTTTTTGAGCATAGCTCCAAATTGCTCTCCAGAATGACTGTATCCATTCACAGTTCCACCAACAATGTATTAGTGTCCCAGTTTTCCCACATCCCCTCCAATATTCATCATTAACTTTTCCTGTCATTTTAGCCAATCTGACAGGTGTGTAATGGTACCTCAGGGTTGTCTTGATTTGCATTTCTCTGATCAACAGTGATTTGGAGCACCTTTTCATATGAATACAAATAGTTTTAATTTCATCCTCTGAAAATTGTCTGTTCATATCCTTTGACCATTTATTGATTGGAGAATGGCTTGAATTTTTATAAATATGAGACAGTTCTCTATATATTTTAGAGATGAGACTGTTATTTGTACAAAAAACATTTTAACTTAATATAATCAAACAGCTATTTGGTGTTCAATTATGAGTTTCAGTTCCTCTTTGGTCACAAATTCCTTCCTTCTCCACAGATCTGAGAGGTAAACTATCATATGTTCCTCTAATTTGCTTATAATATCACTTTTTAATGTCTAAATCATGAACCCATTTCGACATTCTCTTGGTATATGGTGGTAGGTGTGGGTCAATGCCTAATTTCTGCCATTCTAATTTCCAATTTTTTCCAGCAGCTTTTGTCAAACAGCAAGTTCTTATCCCAAATGCTGGAGTCTTTGGATTTGTCAAACATTGGATTGCTATAGTCATTGACTATTTTGTCCTGTAAAACTAACATATTCCACTAATTGACTACTCTACTTAGCCAGTACCAAATGATTTTGATGACTGCTTCTTTATTGTATAGTTTTAGATCTGGTACAGTGAGGCCATCTTCATTGGCATTTTTTTCATTAATTCCCTTGAAATTCTTGACCTTTTGTTCTTCCAGATGAACTTTGTTATTATTTTTTCTAGCTATGTAAAATAATTTCTTGGGAGTTTGATTAATATGGCACTAAATAAGAAGATTAATTTAGGTGGTATTCTGTCATTTTTATTATATTTACCCAGCCTATCACTTGATATTTTTCCAGTTTATTAGATATGACTTTATTTTTGTGGAAAGTGTTTTGTAATTGCTTCATATAGTTCTTGACCTTCCTTTGGCAGATAGATTCCCAAATATTTCATACTATCAACAGTTATTTTGCATAGAATTTCTCTTTTATCTCTTGTTGCTGAACTTTGTTGGTAATGTATAAAATGCTGATGATTTATGTGGATTTATTTTGTTTACTGCAACATTACTAAAGTTGTGAATTGTTTCTAGTAGTTTTTTTTTTTAATTGATTCTCTAGGGTTCTCTTAAGAATACCATCATATCATCTGCAAAGAGTCATAATTTGGTTTCTTATTACCTACTCTAATTCCTTTAATCTCTTTTTCCTTTCTTATTGCCAAAACTAACATTTTAAATACAATATTGAATAGTAATAGTGATAGTGGGCAACTTTGTTTCACTCCTGATCTTATTGGGAATGGTTCTAGTTTGTTCCCATTACATGTGATGTTTGCTGACGTTTTTAAATAGATGGTACCGATCATTTTAAGGAAAAGTCCATTTATTGCTATATTCTCTCATGTTTTTAATAGAAATGGGTGTTGAATTTTATCAAATGTTTTTCTGCATCTATTGAGATAATCATACGATTTTTGTTAATTTAGTTATTGATATAATCAATTATGCTAATAATTTTCCTAATATTGAACCAGCCTTGTATTCCTAGTATAAATCCTGCTTGGTCATAGTGTATTATCCTGGGGATGATTTTCTGTAATCTCTTTTCTAATATTTTATTTAAGGTTTTTTGCATCAATATTCATTAGGTAAATTGATCTATAAATTTCTTTCTCTGTTTTCATTCTACCTGGTTTAAGTATTAACATCATATCTGTATTATAAAAGGAATTTGGTAGGAGTCCTTTTCTTATTTTTTCAAATACTTTACATAATCTTGGAATTAATTATTCTTTAAATGTTTGGTAAAATTCACATGTAAATCCATCTGGCCATGGAGAATTTTTCTTTGGGAGTTTATTAATAACTTGTCCTATTTCTTTTTCTAAAATGGAACTGTTTAAATAATTTATTTCCTCTTCTGTTAACCTGGGTAATCTATATTTTATATATATTCCTCCATTTCACTTAGATTATCAAATTTATTGACATATGGTTGGGCAAAATAACTCCTAATTATTGTTCTAATTTTCTCTTCATTGGTGGAAAGTTCTCCTTTTTCATTTTTGAGACTAACAATTTGATTTCCTTCTTTCCTTCTAATCAAATTAATTAAAAGTTTATCTGTTTTTTTGGTTTTTTCATAAAACCAACTCTTATTTTTATTTATTAATTCAATAGTCGTTTTCAATTTATTAATCTCTCCTTTTATTTTCAGAATTTCAAATTTGGTATTGAATTGAGGGTTTTTAATTTGTTCTTTTTCTAGTTTTTTTTTTTTTTTTTAGTTGTAAATCCAATTCATTGATCTTCTCTTTCTCTATTTTATGCAAGTAAGCATCTAGTGATAAAAAAAATTTCCCCTAATAACCACTTTGGGGAAGCTTCCTATTTTGACTAATTATTTTCACTTGTGGGTACAAAGTTCAGTTGTCTTCACATCACAAAAATTCCAAATACTGCCAATTCTCTCTCAATCTTGATACTCTGGGCAAAGCCCCAGTAAAGCCTTAGTCAACGGCTCTGTCTTTGAGGTTTTTGTCAAAATTCTATTTTTGTTATATATGAGACATGAATTTATGGATTTTTGTATATTTGCAGTGATAAGAACTTCCACAAACAATCTATATATTTGGTAGTTCCCATTTACCTTTCTCTTACATGAAATTTTATATCTGAAATACAATTGACTTCATGTCTCTTGGCACTCTGTCAGTCAGAGTTGACAAAAATCTTTGCTGAAAATAATACTGGCTCCCAACAAATTTGGGATGTTTCAATTTCATTAATAAGTTAATGGAGGACTTCCTTCCGGGTGTGGAGCCATGGTGGTGGAGATCAGACAGGAGTCTCTGTAACCTCCTCTAACCTCCCCTCAAACCAACAACATATGAAGCCTCTAGACTGATTTTGAAGCAAAAAAATCCACAATATCTGGAGAACAACACGATTCTAGAAGAAGATACTCTGGAAGAACCTCAAAACAGGTCTGTTTTAATTGGCCAGGGGGGTGGTCTGCTGATCCCAGACTGCAGCGCAGGAAGACCGGGGCAGGGAGCTGGAGCAGAAGTCAGGACAGGAGTTGAAACAGGAGTGGGAGCATTGTGCTTTTCTCACACCTGGGAGTCTTCTGCGGGCCTCTTGGATCAATCTGTCCTGATTGTGGGCAGGTGGTTTGGAGGGTCTGCCTTTTGAGGGGGATAGATTGTGAACCACTGAACCCATGATGAGCATCAGACAGCTGCCATTACACAGCACCTTAAAGCAATCAATCAAACAACAGGACTGATCAGCACCAGAAATAATTCAATCAGCGGAGCTGCCCAGTGACTGAAATAATTCAATCAGCAGAACCGCCCCAGGGTGAACTAAAGCAGAACTGCCCAGCACCTGACATAATTCAATCAGCAGAACTGCCCAGTTCCTGAAATAACTCAAACAGCAGAGCTGCCCCAGGGCAAATTAAAGCAGCTGTCCCACCTTTGCCCTAAACAGACCTCACACCTTTAAAAAAAAAAAAAAGAATAAAAAACCAAAAAGAGCTCTCACCATAGACAACTTTTATGGAGAGAGGGAAGAACAGACCTCAAATCCTGAGGCCCCTAAAGGTAAAGCAACTCCAGAAAAAGCCCCAAAGAGAGACATAAATTGGTCTCCATGTCACAAGGCTTTCTTTGAAGATTGCATAAAAAATCTTAAAAGAGAGTTAGAAGAAACATGGGGAAACAAAATGAGATCACTGCAAAATAAAATAGAAAAAAAGGAAAAAGAATGCAATGAAGAAAAAAATTTAATTGGTCAATTGCAAAAGGAACTAAACTGAAGAAAATAAGACATTAAAAATTAGAATCGAACAATTGGAAATGAATGACTCATCAAGACTTCAAGAATCAGTCAAACAAAAAAAAAATGAAAAGATAGAGAAAAACATGAAATATCTCCTAGGAAAAACAACAGACCTGGAAAATAGATCTAGGAGAGACAATCTAAGGATTATAGGGCTTTCTGAAAGCCATGAAGAAAAAAAGAACCTAGACACTATCTTCCAGGAAATCATAAAAGAAAACTGTCCTGATATTTTAGACCCAGAAGGCAAAATACTCCTTGAAACAATCCACTGATCACCTCCTGAAAGAAACCCAAAAATTAAGTCCCCCAGAAATATCATGGCTAAATTCTAGAACTATCATACCAAGGAAAAGATATTACAAGAAGCCAGAAACAAACAATTTAAATATCAGGGAGGTACAATTAGGATCACACAGGACCTAGCAGCTTCTACTTTGAAGGATCGAAGGGCCTGGAATCAGATATTCTGAAGGGGAAAGGAACTAGGATTACAGCCAAGAATAAGTTACCCAGCTAGAATGAGCATTATCTTCCAGGGAAGAAGATGTTCATTCAATGATATAGGAGAATTTCACCTATTTCTACTGAAAAGACCAGAACTGAACAAAAAATTTGATCTACAAACACAGAACACAAGAGAAACATAAAAAGGTAACAAGAAAAAATAACTCTTGAGAACTATATTTATGTTATAGATACTTATAGAATGAGGGTTGATTTTATGAATTGATTATTACATTATGATTATGATATGATTACTGTGATTTTATGATTATTATCATGTTTATTGTGATTTTATGATTATTATGATATGATAAACTGAAGAATTAGAGGTAGAAAAGGGATAACACTGGAAGAAGAGGAAAAGGAGGTAAAATAAGGGAAATTACATCACACATAGAGGCAAAGAAAACTTATAATGATTGAGGGGAGAAAAGGGAGGGGAATGAGAATTGGGTTAATCTCCATCTCATCAGATTTGGCTCAGAGGGAATAATAGACATACTTATAAGGAAACAGGAGGGAAAGGGGGGAAAAGGGGGTGGGTGGGGCTCTAAAGGGGAAGGATTGTTTGAAGGAAGTGGTTTTCAAAAGCAAAATAGTAGGGAGGAGGGAAAGGGGATAAGAAAGAGAAAAGCATAAGCTAGGGTAAATAAGATGGCAGGAAATACAGAATTAGTTATTTTAACTGTGAATGTGAATGGAATGAACTCTCCCTTAAAGCAGAAGCAGATAGCAGATTGGATTAAAAACCAGAATCCAACAATATGTTGTATACAAGAAACACATCTAAAACATAGAGATACATACAGGGTGAAGGTAAAAGGCTGGAGCAAAATCTATTATGCTTCAGGTAAACAAAAAAAAGCAGGGGTAGCAATCCTGATCTCAGACCAAGTAAAAGCAAAGATAGACTTAATTAAAAGAGACAAAGAAGGAAATTATATCTTTCTAAAGGGTACCATAGATGATGAAGCAATATCAATACTAAACATATATGCACCAAGTGGTATAGCATGGAAATTCCTAGAGGAAAAGTTCAGAGAGATGCAAAAAGAAATAGACAGCAAAACTATAATAGTGGGGGATCTCAACCTCCCTCTCTCAGAATTTGATAAATCAAACCACAAAATAAATAAGAAAGAAGTTAAGGAGGTAAACAAAATGTTAGAAAAGTTAGGTATGATAGATCTTTGGAGGAAATTAAATGGAGACAGAAAGGAGTTTACTTTTTTCTCAGCAGTCCATGGAACTTATACAAAAATTGACCATGTGTTAGGACACAAAACCCTCAAAATCAAATGCAGGAAGGCAGAAATAATAAATGCATTTTTTTTCAGATCATGACGGAATAAAAATCACATGCAATATAAGGCCAGGAGAAAATAGACCAAAAAGCAATTGGAAACTAAATAATTTTATCCTAAAGAATGAATGGGTGAAATAGCAAATTACAGACACAATTACTAATTTCATCCAAGAGAATGACAATAATGAGACAACATACCAAAATTTGTGGGATACAGCCAAAGCAGTAATAAGGGGAAATTTTATATCTCTAGATGCTTATTTGCATAAAATAGAAAAAGAGAAAATCAATGAATTGGGCTTGCAACTAAAAAAGCTAGAGAAAGAACAAATTAAAAACCCCCAATCAAATACCAAACTTGAAATCCTAAAAATAAAAGACGAGATTAGTAAAATTGAAAGTAAAAAAACTATTGAATTAAAAAATAAATCTAAAAGTCGGTTTTATGAAAAAACCAACAAAATAGATAAACATCTAGTTGATTTAATTAGAAAAAGGAAAGAGGAAAATCAAATTGTTAGTCTCAAAAATGAAAAGGGAGAACTTTCCACCAATGAAGAGGAAATTAGAGCAATAACCAGGAGTTACTTTGCCCAACTGTATGCCAATAGATTTGATAACCTAAGTGAAATGGAGGAATATCTACAAAAATATAGATTACCCAGATTAACAGAAGAGGAAATAAATTACTTAAATAGTCCCATTTCAGAAAAAGAAATAGAACAAGTCATTAATCAACTCCCTAAGAAAAAATCCCCAGGACCAGATGGATTTACATGTGAATTCTACCAAACATTTAAAGAACAATTAACTCCAATATTATATAAACTATTCAAAAAAATAGGGAATGAAGGACTCCTACCAAACTCTTTTTATGATACAGACATGGTACTGATACCTAAACCAGGTAAAACAAAAACAGAGAAAGAAAATTATAGACCAATCTCCTTAATGAATATTGATGCAAAAATCTTAAATAAAATATTAGCAAAGAGATTACAGAAAATCATTCCCAGAATAATACACCATGACCAAGTAGGATTTATACCAGGAATGCAGGAATGGTTCAATATTAGGAAAACTATTAACATA
>JAJPUD010005729.1:34653-51975 GCA_023553655.1 Myrmecobius fasciatus
TTTTTTTTTTCTTTTTGCTGAGGCAATTGGGGTTAAGTGACTTGCCCAGGGTCACACAGCTAGGGAATGTTAAGTGTCTGAGACTAGATTTGAACTCAGGTCCTCCTGACTTCAGGGCTGGTGCTCTATCCACTGCGCCACCTACCTGCCCCTATTTGCATTTTTCTAATCAATAGTGAGTTAGACTTATGTGACTGGAAATGGCTATAATTTCTTCATCTGAAAATTATCTGTTCATATCCTTTGACCATTTATCATTTGAGAAATGATTTGTATTCTAATAAATTTGAATCAGTTCTCTATATATTTTAGAAATGAGACCTTTATCAGAAATACTAGCTGTAAATTTTTTCCCCAGCTATATATTTTCCTTTTAATCTTGGCTGCATTGATATTGTTTATAAACACTCTTTTTCAACAATGCAAAAAATCTGTAATACATGGACATCACTAGATGGTCAATATAGAAATTAGATCAACACCATCCAGAAAGTTAACTACCCATACTCACTGTGTATGGGCAACTGGAAAATTGTCATTGAATTATTGCATTCTGGAGCAGTGTGGGGTCATACAGCCATGTGGTTTTTAACAAAGGCACAAAAGAACAAATTGGTATAAACATTCATAGAAGAAGTGAAGTAAGATTAGGCCATAATACAATTCAATTCTATTTATCGTGGATCAGAATTTGCGTTCCTAACTTTTTATGACCTTTTTGTTTGGTCTGGATCTATAATTTTATTGGTTCAGGGACCTGCGGGCAAAGAAATTGTCCTTACCAATGCAATTGTGCATTCAAAAGTTTATAGTCTTGGGGTACTAAGATGTTAAGTGACTTGCCCATACAACCAATATGTGTTAGAGGAAAGAATTGAATTTAGATATTTCTCACTGAAGCCACTTTTTCACATTGTCTTTCTTCACATCACCATATAAAGCAAAACATTCTAATAGTAAAAAAAGACAATTCAGAGAAAGTAAAATATTTTTGTCATCACAAATTAAGATAATACAGAGAAAATAAAATATTTTTGTCTTCATAAATTAGGACTTGCAGAATAACTATAGGCTAAAATATCACTAATCTTTTCTATTATAATTAGGCCTATTATTGTAAGTACTATATATCAAAAGCAATCCAATGACTGTTGTCTTAATTTTCTCCAAATAATTCGTCATAACAAATGCTTTTTCAACAATCTAAGGGCTTGGACATCACTAGATGGTTAAAATAGAAATCAGATTGGTGGCTAAAAGTGGAAAAGCTTTACACAGGCAGTTGAAACAAGATCTGGATCTAATTGTGACTCAGATCATGAGCTTCTCATTGCAAAATTCAGACTTAAATTGAAGAAAGCAGGGAAAATCATCTGATCATATATGTATGACCTTAATAATACCCCTTAAAATTGCAAAGTGAAGGTGATAAATGGAAAAAAATAGATCTGGCAGATAAAGTGCCTGAAGAACTATGCAATATTCTACAGAAGGCAACAGCAAAAAACATTACAAAGAAATAGAAGAGCAAGAAAGCAAAATGGTTATTTGATGAGACTACAAATAGCTGAAAAAATAAGGAAAGCAAATGGTAAAGGAGAAAGGAAAATTTATACCCAACTGGAAGCAGGAATCTAGATAATAGCAAGAAGAGATAAGAAGACTTTCTTAAATGAGCAATGCAAAGAAATAGAAGGAAAAAATAGAATAGGAAGGACAAAAAATTTTTTTCAAGAAAATTAGAAATATCAAAGCAATGTAAAAATGAGCACAATAAAAGACAAAAATGGTTGAAAGTCAATAGAAGTAGAGATTAAGAAGAAGTGGCAAGAATATACAGAAGAATTATATAGGAAAGATGTTAACATCACTGATAACCAAAATGGTATAGTTACTAATCCAGAGCTTGATATCCTGGAGAATTAAGTCAAACTAACAAGAAAACTAGTGGAGGTAATGGAATTCCAGCTGGGTTTATTTAAAAGCCTAAAATATGATGCTGCTAAAGTGCTGCACTCAGTATGCCAGAAAATGGTGGCCAATGGCTATTGATTTATCCAATTTGGTATTTTGCATGATGTACTCTGCATATAAGTTAAATAAATGAGGTGATAATATACAGCTTTGTTGTATTCCTTTTCCAATCTTAAACTGGTTATTCCATGTTCAATTCTAACTGTTGCTTTTTGACTTGCTCTCTCTCTTTGAGAAATTTTCAAATTTGGTGCAATTCACACACTCAGAGGTCTGTCTTAGTGTAATCAATAAAGAAGAAATGTTGACAATTTGGTCTCTAGTTCCTCTGCCTCTTCAAAAACTAGCCAGAATTACAGTTGAAAGGAGAAATACCACCATCTCAGATATGCAGATGATACCACTCTGGGCAAATAGGTGGGGAAATGAATAGAATCCTGAACCTGGAAGTAAGAAGACTCTTCTTCTTCCTAAATTCAGATTTGGTCTCAGATGTTTACTAGCTGTTACATCAGTTTGCTTTATTGTAAAATGAGCTCTTCTGAAGATGGAAATGGCAAACCCCTCTGGTATCTTTGCCAATAAAACCCCAAATTGGGATCTGAAGAGTCAGACCTGTCTGAATGACTAAACAATAATAACAAATTTTAACTTGAAATAGGTTCAGTAATTCATTGTTTATTAACCTGTAAACTGATTCAGTTATGGAAGAAAGAAATTTGGACCTTCCTAAAAAGTCTCTTTATTGCATGTATTCTTCTATTCCAAAATGCTAAAATTAGTACTTCAAAATTTTCAAAGATCATAGTGGTTACTCCCAGATCATCAAATCAGTGTGAGAAGTCATGTCACTCTTTTCATCTTGATGCTCTGGATATGCTCTGAATAGTCTGGAAAAAGAAAGGAAAGGGAAGGAAGAAAGGAGGAGGAAAATGTTGATAAGTCTGTATTTCCCAGGGAAACCAAACTGGGGATGTTCTCAACAATAGAATTTTGAGAACATAAGGAAGCACTATTCCAATGAAGAGGAGAAGGAAGTTGTCAAAAAAGAACAAACTGTTCAGGAATAATGAAGAGATAATGTTTGATATAAGAAACAATTTCCTAGCAATTAAAGTTTATCCAGAAAATGTGATGGAGTAATTCAAGAAGTAATAGCTTCAATGAACAGCTTAAAAGAAAGGCTAGATAACCACTTGTTAGGTGTGCTATATAGAAAATTTTTTTTCAGGTTGGGATTGGACTGAACAGCCTCTTATATCCCTTCTGATGCTGCTGGATTCCACAAAAGAATGAGAAAATGCAGTTCAATTACAACATGTACCACTGGATGAAATAGCTATATTATTGAGATCAGATACGTATCAGAAAATGTACTCTGTGCACTTTAATAGGTATCTGAAGTCACTGGTTTTTATTGTTCTTTGCTCTTGGATATTTTCTCCTGCAAATTACTGGTCCTTTCCTTTCATATTTTTTTCCTCTGCTATATCAGCAACTCTCTGGCTTGGAATTCATCTTGGAAGATATTTGTGAGTTTTTGTCCTTCCCCTTTTAGGTTCCATTAAAATCCCTCTTACTTAAGCTTGATTTATTAAAAACATAAATATCTATATATGACAAAATATATCACGGTATTTCAAATATGTGAATTTGTGAAAATTATGTTTAAAAGTGTTCCTTTTCCCTTTGTGTTCCTTGGGCATTATAACTAAGATGCTGCCTACCTGTCACTGTTCTGTCATCTAGTTTTTCTAGTATAAATCTGAGCAGTTATGAGAATAAGACTGAAATAGAAAACGAGCAGAGTAATGGAAAGTGCACAGAACTTTGGAGAAAAATAGACCTTTATGAGTTTAAATCCCACCTCTAATATCATAAGCAGTTATTTACCTTCTCTAACCTTACTTTCCTCTTCTGAAAAATAGATATAATAATTATAGAATCTACATCACAAGGTTGTTGTAAGAATCAAATTTGATTATGAATATTTAATGAAAGGCCATATATATTTGTAAATATCAGTTATCACTGGAAGAAGAGAGTCAACAATAGATATTACAGCTCTAGCATCATCTTAGGTAGGGTGGCACTTTGGTCACAGGCTAAATCAAGACTTACATGAGTATTTAATTTGTTGATTATTAGGTGAAGGCTAGGTGAAGCTGGATCACCACTTGCCTTTAATAGCTCCTAGATTTGGAAGAGACCTTAGTGGTATTTATTTTACAGATAAAGAAACCAGGAGACTAATTAACTCCATTGCTGCTGAGAAGTAACTTGTCCAGCTCACACAGAGAAAAAACCTGGACTAGGATCCAAAGCTCTTTCCAATGCAGTATGTTGGAAACTTACATTAATGTTGCAATCTGTCATCAGCTAAGGTGACACTACACAATATGTTGGACAAGAATATCTGCTTGGGATAGTCAACATTCATGAAACACTTTCATACTGAACATTCATTCTTTATGGTCATTACAAAGGAATTGAGAACCAGAGAAATTCTTTTCCATATACCTCCCTCATCTCCACCATGGAGAGAAGGGTTTCCCATATTTACTTTCCGCTGCCCTATCAACCATGTCTTTTCTGAACTCCATGGTCGTTGTCAGGAGCCAACTCTAACTGACTGGAGAATCAATTAACTGTTCACTGAAACTGACAGTAACTACAAATCCGGGCTTGATTTGCTTTGTTGATATCTAGAGTATACACTTAAAAATATGTGCGTATGCTTTCTTTTCTCCCCCGAAGGATCTGCTTATTAAAACATTTTCCAGCACACTCTTGATCTTTATTCATCTCATTAATTTTCAGAGACAGAAAGGTGAGCAAGAGAAAGATGAGAAACTTCAATTCCCAGGATCCACTGCGCTCTTACCGCAGGCGAGGCTGGGAAGCACCCACCCAGCAGACAGCTTGGGGAGACTCTGGGGTTCCAGCTATGGATCCTGGCTGGGGGGCAGGAAGTGGGAGTCGCAGAGCTCGTGGGTAGGGGTGTCCATATGACATTATTGCTTACCCTTCCAAGTACCCACCAGGGGGAGAAAAGGTAGCCCAGCCAGGTGCTGAGCTGAGGGCATGAAAATGGAGGAGGGCTGTAAATGAAGATGCAGCAGCGGCAACCACAGCCGCAGCAGCAACAGCCGCAGCAGCAACAGCCGCAGCCTCAGCCTCAGCCTCAGCCTCAGCAGCCGCAGCAAGTGGCAACAATACAGCTTCTGGCCTGACGGCTACTCTTTCCGCAGTATTACTGTTCCTTCCATCCCCGTGGGGGTCATGTAACTGCGGCTGCAACTGACTCCCACTATCTCCTCTTTCTCTCTCTCCTCTTTACACGGCTAACTCCTGTATGCTACGAGCGACAAGATGAAGAAGCAGTTCAATCGGATGCGTCAGCTTGCCAACCAGACCGTAGGAAGGTAAGGTCAACATTAGTCTTCCCGCCCTCCTCTGGCTCCAGGAATGGCCCCTCCTGCAAATCTGGCTGGGTGCCTGGGTGATGGCGTCTTTTGTGAGTCCCCTACCCTTCCCTTTTTTCTCCCTCCTCTTTTCTTTTGGTTTCATCTCCTTATGTCCATCACCTTGATTTTGAATTCCCCAGGCTCCTTAGTTAGTAAGCCCCTCTTTGCCCCCTCTCCGGTGCTCTGATGCTATATGGTTTTGCTTGTATTTACCAAAGGAACTGTGACGCACCATCTACCTCGATCCGCTAGATCTTCCTAGAGACCCCGTCCCCCCAAACTTCCTTTGCTCTTCCAGTCATTTATCTTCCTACCTTTCTGTCTACACATATGTCCAGGATAGCATCTCTTTAGTACAGGTGTCTGCTTTGCATGTGGGAGTGCCTTGGGCCAGAGTAATTCCCTAAGGATGCCTCTTTTGCTCAAGGTGAATAGGTTTGGGAGGGGTACAGGCTCTCTTGCATAGAGTTTAGGGTTGATCATTGGGTCCAGAGACACTAATAGGCCTACTTGTATTTATTGGACAGTCCTGAAACTGCTCATCCTGCAAGGTCTGGGATTTGTTGGGGGGGTGTTAAAGTTGTTTTTATGATACTATAATGTCAGATCATTTTCCTGGCACTGCATCACAAGGATGCTGTTGTGGAGAGGGAGGATACTGATGGAATGGTGCTATTGTGAGACAAATTTGACTTTTTTTGATTTAAGGATACTTTCAAGGACTGTGAAGGAAACTATGTAGCAATAATAGAGGAGCTACTTAGTGGATAGATAAGAAAAGGATTCCAGCATCTTTTTCACAAAATATGGGCACTCCTTGAGGAAAGGTTTGGTAAATTAATTAATAAAGATTCCTATAATCACATATTTGTAATCAGGGAGCTTTTCAGTTATACCTGAAGTAAAGAACATTATGAATTTAGTTAGTTTATAAGGCAATCAGAAAGCAAAATGTTTAGCCTTGACTGCTTCTTTGGAGATTAAACAGTGGAAAGGGCCTTTTGAATTGTATTTATTAAGAAACTGAATACCATTCTGAGAGGATAAATTGGTCCTGACATAGAGAATTACTTAGTATAAAGAATTAGGTAAATAGAGGACAGTCAACTCTGTCCATACCAATTATTCTTAATCAAGTAGGTCTATAAAGCTAGGGGTATGCTAATATATGATATATATACTACCATTTATGTCAATTTGTGATGACAATGAAAATAAAAACTCTTTCCTTTCTTTACTTTTTTCCTTCCTTCCTTTATACAAGGGTAATTTATAATGTCAAATTTCCACTGATTGTGGTATTCACATTCAACAATTATTTGTTAATCATTTTACAATGTGCAAGTCACTGAGCATAGTAATAGGATACTGACTAAATGAAATAACACTCGTCTTCAAAGAGCTGACATTCTACCAGAATAAGGAAACAGGACAATTCCTTGAGAAAATATATGTCAGTGAATCTGGAGTCTCATGAATAATCAATGTGTATATTCCCTCCAGTGGTACAGATCACAACCTATTTATGTCTATTCATTATTCTATGTGATTCTTTTCTATACTTTCACATCCATCCTCCAAAGAAAATCCACCAAAAGAACTGAAATATGATTTCAAGGTTTCTAAACATTATATGGTGACAGTATATTATATAACCGAGGCTGATCATCTGTTTTCTTTTCTTCTTGCTATATGTCCAACTCTTCTCCTTTTCTGATAATGTATCTGATATCATATTTTATGACACTTTTTTGTGCCGTTCATCTTTGGCGTTATGTTGCTAATGATTTTTAAAATATCATTTTAAGTCACAATTGCTGATCTGCATTGGAAAAGAGAGTTTGCTCACTGATAATTCCCAATGCCAAAGAAATCCTAGATCTAGATCTGAACCAAAATAAAATGTCTGTTGTACTCTCAATCTTCAGTCTTTGAAGAATATAGTATTTCTTGATTTTTAGCCATAGAATATTGCCAGAAGAAGACTGATGTCCAAAAGAGTAGTGTAATTCAAGTTGATAATCTTCCAAGGTACTTTCATTGTCAATCTACAGCAGCAGGTTTTCAATTTTTTTTTGTTTTGCTTTTGTCACAATATTTTTTGCTGTGAATAATTGGAGCTTACTGAATATTTAATTTGGCAATATTACAGGACAGTTGAAAATCACAGAAATAAAATTTACCTTCAATAAGGTTACCTTTTTGAGGTTGTTTTTTTTTTTTGTAAATTCAAAGGCTGACAGGTTTTGAGGTTAGTATACATGTGTATTAGGTAAGTTTTGTTTCTCTTGTGAATACTATGCTTTCTAGTATTCCCTACATAAGCTGAACAAAATTTATGTAAAATTATTTATATATTCTATTTTAGCAGTAATAACATAAAATCCAAAATATTGCAGCACTCTAGTATGTTTCCCTTGAGAATCCCAGATCTATGTGTTGTTCAGTCATAATAAATAAATCATGTCTTACTCTTGGGTTGTATTGTCTATGGAGTTTTCTTGGCAGAAATACTGGAGTTGTACACCATTTCCTTTCCAAAAGATTAAGTTAAACATAAATAAAATGACTAACCCAGGATCTTTTAGATGGTAAGTGTCTGAGACCAGATTTCAAGTCAGATCTTCCTGATTCTAAACCTATCACTTTATCCATGGAGCCATCTAGCTGCTCCGGATCTATAGTGTCTGTCTGATGGGTTAATGGACAAGTTCAATGGATTGTCCAGCAACTACATATTATATTCTGTATCATATGTATCATATATCATACATATCACATGTATCACATTGATATGTATTACATATCAAAAAGATAAAGGGATCTTCCCTTCATTTTTCCTATAGTAGAGACTGAAGATAGGATATTTTTGCTTTTGATCTAAGAAATGGTGAAATAATATTCAGTAGATAACAATTCTAGATATGTAATAACAAAATGTTCTCATGATAAGTCATCTTGTCAGATTTTGAGGTTATAGATGTTTGGGGGATTTATTCCTTCTCCTTTGCAACTATTAAATCTGATGATCTCATCTTTTTACTGAAACTTTGCCTTTTGGCAATTAATTACAAGATCTCTAACTTCAAAGGTAAGAAAGAAGAAAAGAAGAAAGAGAGAATATGTGTGGAGGGAGAATTTGTTGAGTTTTATTATAATCTGCTGTCACTTTTATGTTTAATTCAGTTGCAGAAGCCACAGATGAAAGCACATGGCCCTAGGGCAAAATTATGAGTTCATATTCACTATTATTGCTTTTTTCCCCTTAATTGGTAGTAAGTAGTGAATCAATGAGTAAAGAAATGAGTTTTATCTTTATAAGACAGCATTGAATAAGCAGAGAAGCACAGTGCAAAGCAATTAAAAATGTTGATTGTCTTACCATTTCTGATTAGTATAGGGTAAATGGGTAAATGAACATGTTTGGAATGTCATAGTTGTTTTACTTAGCCATTTAAGCATATACTCATCTGAAAGACATAGCAATGGAACTAACTTATGAAATGAGAACAAATACTTATATATTTATCCTTTTATAAAAATGAAACTTTATTGATATATTTTTAAAACGCTTCTAGTATTTTCCCAAAAAAATCAAGGTTCCCAGAGAGAACCTTCCATTGTTACAATGTAAACCATTTAAACAAAGACAACTGAAATAGCAATTCTGATAATTTATACTTTATTCCATTTCCATAGCCCAACTTTTATACTGAGAGGAGAATGTTTATTATCAAATTTCCAAGACTGAGATTGTTCATTACAATCTATCTAAACTTGGTTGCTTTTTAGTGTTGCTGTTGTTTATGTTAGTATAATTATTGTGTATATTGATCTCTATTCAGTTTTACCAGACAGCCAGAAGGTGACCTTCCCCCTTGCTTCTTTGACTATTCACTGGACTTGTATGAGATAGTAAACAACTCTTCCTTCTGATGGAATGAAGGATCACCAGTGACCATCTGCCCCTCTATTGCCTCCTAAGAGACTCCTAGCCTTGCCATCTGTTCTGCCTCTGTACCTTGCAATGCTATTATGTAATCTATATAGAACCTCTAGACCTTGAAGTCTGTCTCGTCAATGCTTCCTTAAGTCTTTCTGACCTTTCCATCTGCTTTAGAAATAAATTTTCTTTTATGTTACCTTTCACAATTATATCAGCTCTTTATAAGCAAGAAATCTCTTGACCTTCCTGTTTACATTTCCAGGACTTAACATAGTTCTTGACACAAAATAAGTCTGAATAAATCGATTGATTCATTCATTCATTTTTTTTTACTTTGTATAATTTCAAATAATTGTTTCCATTAATTCCACATATTCATTGTTTCTTGAAGTGAATACATTCTATCTTCATGTACTACAATTTATTTAACCAATGCTCCGTGGATAGACCCTCCGCCTACTTTGTTTTTAGTGTTTTGCTACCAAAGAGTATTTCTCTGAAATTTTGTTACATATAGGGCTTTCTTGTGGCAGGAATGGAGTTGGTGGGTCAAAGGATTTGATTAGTTTAATAATATGAATTAAAGACCAAAGCCAGGGGAAAAAAAGTAAATTTTGAACATGAGACTGAGATAACATTGTGATCCAGCATTGGAAGAATACTAAACATTAAAGGGGGAGAAATAAAAAATAATTTATAGGGAAATATAAGGAAAAACAGCTAATCTATCAGAGATCCCAAGAGGAAGATAATATAAACAAAAAGCATAAGCAGATAAACCAACAGAGAAGATGTTAAAATTAGAAAGATTAATACTCAAATATTGAAAAAGTTACAATGTTCTCTTAAACAAGTAATTCCAAATAAATTGAACCAATTAATGATGATTCAAAAGAAATTTTAAAAAATAGCTAAATGGATATTAGAAGAGAACACATGCCAGAGTTTATGGCATGTATAGCAGAAATAATTAGAATAGAAAAACTTGACTTCATTGTAGTGAGTGTCTCCAACAGAGAGACTTTTCTATTAGAACAGATGTGGAATATAAAATCAATATAGTGAAGAACAAGCTGGAAGAAGAGGAACTAAAGATAATAAAGTAAAAAGAATACATGATATTTAGGCAAGACAAGCAATTAATCTTGAAAATTGAATGTATAGAGATAGCTAAAGGATCATAGATCTCCCTGAAGAGCACACACACACACACACACACACACACACACACACACACACACACACAAACCTTTAGCTCTGTTATGCAACAAATGATACAAGATAATTATCTAGTACTTCTGAATAGAGAAAACAAAGCACCAAAGGAAAGAATTCACAAATCACCTTAAGGAAAAAAAATCTCCAAGTTCTAAAATGTATTGTGATTAAACTGAATATTTCTAATGACAACAAATTCTGAAAGCATCAGGAAAAAAAATTATGCACACATTAGAAGTCATAAAAAGGAAAGAAAAAATACATTCTGAAAAGCAAAGGAACATAAGATACAATCCAAAATGTCATTTCTTATAATCCTGAGCCTAATCATCAATGAAAAAAGGATATTTAATAAAAGAGATGCATTTGTAGTATTTCTGGGGTGTGTGGGGGAGAAGAAATGATTACATTATTTAACTTGCGAACACTCCAAACAATAAAAAGAAATATTAATGAATGTAAAAAAACAAGGAAAAAAATAAATTTTTAAATTTATATTTAGAGATTGTTTTATAATAAAAATTATGAAGATATTCTGACAATAACCTCAATAGGATTAGCAAAAGAAAAGAGAAACCATTAAAATATTTCTTTTTTAATATTCATAAATATAAAAGCATGATTTAAAGAAATAGAAATTATGATAAAGGAGAGGTCTGAAATAACACTGACCAAACCTTTGTTGTTGTTCAGTCATGTGATACTTCATGACCTTGTGGGCTGTACTATCCATATAGTTTTCTTAGCAAAGATACTGGTTTGCCATTTAATTCTTCATTGGAATAAAGCAAACAAGTTAAGTGACTTGCCCAGTGTCACACAGTTGGTAAGTGTCTGAAATTGGATTTGAACTCAGATCTTCCTGACTCCAGACTTAGTGATCTATCCATTGAGCCATCCAATTTCTCCCAGACCAAACCCTATTACAATCCTTTAGGCTAATGTAAGCTATGGTACAAAATACCACAAAGTGGGAAGAAGTCAAGTAGAGAATAGAGGGAAATTGTTATAAATCCTAATATAAAGTCCATGGGTAAGTAATAAAGAGATAATAACCTCTTTAGCTCCTTATGTTGAAGAGGCTTTGAAAGAATGGAAGAAGTAGCTTAAGGGATAAATTGAAATAAGGAATAAAAAGTTGTTTTCAACGAAACTGAGTGATGGGGTTTCGTTGAAAATACTCCAGAAAAACAAGAGGTATGTATCTATAATGAGAAATGGAGAGCTCACGTTAGCTTCATGCTGAAGATTTTTGTTGCATAGGGAAACCACTTCTTCTAAGAGTCATGTGGCTCCAGAGATAACATTCTGTCTCAGGTATAAGCCAGAACTTCTAGGGAGAACTGGCATCAAGAAGAATGAGAAAATGTGAACCCTAGAACGTGAATGCATGACAAATGTGAAAGAGTTATCATGTTGAGAACAAGGCTAGAGTTAGAATGTATGATTTGAACCAGATCTAAAACTATATTATAAAGCAACGGTCATCAAAACCATTTGGTACTGGCTAAGAAATAGAGTAGTCGATCAGTGGCATAGGATAGAATCACAGGACAAACTAGGCAATAACTATAGCAATTTAGTCTTTGATAAACCCAAAGACCCCAGCTTCTGGGATAAGTACTCACTATCTGACAAAAACTGCTGGGAAAATTGGAAACTAGTGTGGAAGAAATTAGGGCTTGACCCACACCTAACACCACATACCAAGATAAGATCTGAATGGGTTCATGATTTGAATATAAAGAGTGATATTATAAGTAAATTAGAGGAACGTAATATAGTTTACCTCTCAGACCTATGGAGATGGAATAAATTTATGTCCAAAGAAGATCTGGAACCCTTAATTGAACACCAGATAGATAATTTTGATTATATTAAGTTAAAAAGTTTCTGTACAAACAAAACTAATGCAGACAAGATTAGGAGGGAAGTATCAAATTGGGAAATCATCTTTACATTTAAGGGTTCTGATAAAGTTCTCATCTCTAAGATATATAGAGAATTGTCTCACATTTATAAAAATTCAAGCCATTCTCCAACTGATAAATGGTCAAAGGATATGAACAGACAATTTTCAGATGAGGAAATTAAAACTATTTATAATCATATGAAAAGTTGCTCCAAATCACTATTGATCAGAGAAATGCAAGTTAAGACAACTCTGAGGTACCACTACACACCTGTCAGATTGGCTAAAATGACAGGAAAAGATAAAGATGAATGTTGGAGGGGATGTGGGAAGACTGAGACACTGATGCATTGTTGGTGGAGCTGTGAACGAATCCAGCCATTCTGGAGAGCAATTTGGAGCTATGCTCAAAAAGTTATAAAACTATGCATACCCTTTGACCCAGCAGTGTTTCTATTGGGCTTATATCCCAAAGAAATCATAGGAGAAGGAAAGGGCCCCACATGTGCAAGAATGTTTGTGGCAGCTCTTTTTGTAGTGGCTAGAAACTGGAAACTGAATGGATGCCCATCAATTGGAGAGTGGCTGAATAAATTATGGTATATGGGAAATCATCTTTACAATTAAGGGTTCTGATAAAGGTCTCATCTTTAAGATATATAGAGAAATGTCTCATATTTATAAGAATTCAAACCATTCTCCAATCGATAAATGGTCAAAGGGTATGAACAGACAATTTTCAGAGGATGAAATGAAAACTATTTCTAGTCATATGAAAAGGTTCTCCAAATCACTACTGATCAGAGAAATGCAAATTAAGACAACTCTGAGATACCACTACACACCTGTCAGATTGGCTAAAATGACAGGAAAAGATAATGATGAATGTTGGAGGGTATGTGGGAAGGCTGGGACACTGATGCATTGTTGGTGGAGCTATGAATGGATCCAACCATTCTGGAGAGCAATTTGGAGCTATGCTCAAAAAGTTATCAAGCTGTGCATACCCTTTGACCCAGCAGTGTTTCTACTGGTCTTATACCCCAAAGAAATCATAAAGGAAGGAAAGGGCCCCACATGTGCAAGAATGTTTGTGGCAGCCCTTTTTGTAATGGCTAGAAACTGGAAACTGAATGGATGCCCATCAATTAGAGAATGGCTGAATAAATTATGATATATGAATATTATGGAATATTATTGTTCTGTAAGAAACAACCAGCAGGACGATTTCAGTGAGGCCTGGTGAGACTTACATGAACTGATGCTGAGTGAAATGAGCAGAACCAGGAGATCATTATACATGGCAACAACAATATTATATGACAATCAATTCTGATGGACATGACTCTCTTCAACAATGAAATGTTTCAAACCACTTCCAATTTTTCACAAAAGAAAGCCATATATACCCAGAAAGAGGGATGTGAAATGTGGACCACAACTTAACATTTTCATGCTCTCAATTGATGTTTGCTTGCATTGTGTTTCCTTTCTCTGATTTTCTTTTCTTTTTCTTGTAGATAGGATTTTTTTTTGCACAACTTGTTAAGTATTTTAACATTATTAACATGTAGTGGACTTCCTGCCATCTAGGGGAGGGGAGGGGACTGGGGGTAAAATTTGTAACGGAAAGCTTTGTAAAGATCAATGCTGAGGAACTACCCATACGTATGTTATGCAAATAAAAAAAATAAATAAATTTTTAAAAAAGAATGTATGATTTGATACATAGGAAATGCTTCTATCATTCCTACTCTTATAGAGTACTATTCCTTTTATGTACTATACTTGTTTATCTATTTATTTGCTATAAGAAAAAAAATTGTTGCTATAAATAACTCATGAACTAATATCTCTGAGTGAGGTATACCAGAAAAAAGGATAATAATATGATATTTATAAAATTAGTTACATGAGAATTAGAAAAGGGAGCATAAACAATAAAAATTTTGTGAGAATCACAAAAAGCCTAAAGATAGAAAACATGAGCATATAATATTCAAATTCAAAACTGAATATTCAAAGAATATAGGTAGGAAAGAGAATCAGTAAAGTAAATAAGGTAAATAATAAAAAGAAAAAATACTTAGAAAAGATTTTGGAAGGGAGAAAAGGAGGAAGGAAACTGAATTAATCATCCAATTGAAGGGGCAGAAAAAAGGAAGGGAAGAATTTGATAAATAAAAGAAAGAAGAGGAAATCAGTAAGTAAAACTTCAAAGCTACAGAAAACATTAAAAAATGGAAGGAAGGAAAAGGAAGAGAGTCTTATGGAATGAATGTTGCATGAAGATTAAATAAAACAATGATAGGGACAACATACTGTTTTATAAGAAAGGAAACAAAAATAGTCATAAAATCAGATGCAAATGATGGAAATAGGAAAATGAATGCTAATAATTTTAAACATGAATAGATAAAATAATTCCATAAAACAAAAGAGAATGCCCAGTTAGATGAGAAAACAAAATTCTATAGTCTGTTGTTTACAAGAATCAGATCTAAACATCAAAGACATGCAGAAAGTAATATTGAAACATTCAAGCAAAATTTTTTTAAATATTTATTTCTTAAGATAAATTTTTACTGATTTTATTTTAAACAGTACATAGATTCCCTTGTATTTGCTAAATCAAACTTTTTTTAAAAAAGGAAAGAAGGAAAGTTAATTAACATAGCAAAGATGTGAAAAAAAAATTAAATATACCATATTTATGGAACTCCCACTTTGGAAAAGAGATAAGATAGGGATGTTTTTTTCCCTTTGGAACCTAGTTTATTAATTGCAGTTTTTCAACATTCACTTTTAATTCTTTTGTGACTATCCTTTCCATTGTCTTTATTGTATTGTTTTCTTGTCCCTGCTTACTTTATTTTTCACTGCTTCATGTAAACCTTTCCATAATTTTTGTATTCATCAAATTTTCATTTCTTATGGTACAGTACTATTCTATTACATTTATATACTACAATTTGTTTAGCTATTCCTAATTCTATGCTATCATAAAAAGCACTGCTATAATTATTTCAAGAGTTTTTATCTTTTATTTCTGGAAATGTGTTACCTAGGTTCTTTTGGAGGAACTGTTAGGTAGTCCAATGGTTCTTAAATGTATCTCTCCTTGATTTGTTTTCCTGATCAATTTTTAAAATGAAATGCCTTACACTTTTTCATCCTGTTAACTTGGTTTTTAATATCCCTTTTGACATATAATATCTTTAAGTCATTGATTTCTATTTGGTCCATTCTAATATTGAAGGATCTTGTTACTTGGATAAGTTTCCGTATTTCCTGTGACATGATATTTATTTCTTTTCTAATTCATTCTTTCATAGCTCTGATGTCTTTTAAGATTTTCTACTATTATTTCAATTTCACTTATTTAAAAATAACTTTTTTTTTCTTTATTAAAGCTTTTTATTTGCAAAACATATGTATGGGCAATTCTTCAACACTGACCCTTACAAAGCTTTCCATTACAAATTTTTCCCCTCTAGTCCCCACCCTTCCCCTAGATGGCAGGAAATCTACTACATGTTAATTGTATTAAAATACTTAACAAATTGAATATATGTATTCATATTTCCACACTTATTGTTGTGCAAGAAAAATCATATCTAGAAGAAAAAAATCTGAGAAAGGAAACACAATGCAAGCAAACATCAATAGAGAGCATGAAAATGTTATGTTGTGGTTCACATTTCATATCCCTCTTTCTGGGTGTATATGGCTTTCTTCACTGAACAACTGGAACTAGTTTGAAACATTTCATTGTTGCAGAGAGCCATGTCCATCAGAGTTGATCATCATATAGAATTGTTGTTGCCATGTATAATGATCTCCTGGTTCTGCTCATTTCACTCAGCATCAGTTCATGCAAGTCTCTCCAGGCCTCTCTGAAATCGTCCTGCTGGTCGTTTCTAACAGAACAATAATATTCCATAACATTCACATACCATAATTTCTTCAGCCATTCTCCAAGTGATGGCATCTATTCAGTTTCCAGTTTCTAGCCACTACAAAAAGGGCTGTGTGGCAGTGAAATGAGCAGAACCAGGAGATCATTATACATGCCAACAATATTATATGATGATCAATTCTGATGGACATGGCTCTCTTCAACAATGATATGTTTCAAACCACCTCCAATTGTTCACTGAAGAAAGCCATATACACCCAGAGAGAGGGATGCGAAATGTGGACCACAACATAACATTCTCATACTCCTTGATTGATGTTTGCTTACATTGTGTTTCCTTTATCTGATATATCGTTTGTGTAGATAAGATTTTTCTTGCACAACAATGGTAAGTTTGGAAATATGTATACATATATTCGATTTGCCAATATTTTAACATAATTAACATGTAGTGGATATCCTGCCATCTAGGGAAGGGGTGGGGAAGTTGGGGGGAAAAATTTGTAATGGAAAGCTATGTAAGGGTTATTGTTGAAGAATTACCCACACATATGGTATGCAAATAAAAAAAATAAAAAAAGGGCTGCCACAAACAATGATCCCACATGTGGGTCCCTTTCCTTCCTTTAAGATCTCTTTGGGATATACGCCTAATAGAAACACTGCTGGGTCAAAGGGTAGGCACAGTTTGATCACTTTTTGAGCATAGTTCCAAATTGCTTTCCAGAATGGTTGGATCCATTCACAGTTCCATCAACAATGTATCAGTGTTTCAGTTTTCCCACATCCCTGCCAACATTCGTCACTATCTTTTCCTTCATTTTAGCCAATCTGACAGATGTGTAGTGGTACCTCAGAGTTGTCTTAATTTGCATTTCTCTGATCA
>JAJPUD010005729.1:56975-70313 GCA_023553655.1 Myrmecobius fasciatus
TCACCCTGTATGTATCTCTATGTTTTAGATGTGTTTCTTGTATACAATATATTGTTGGATTCTGGTTTTTAATCCAGTCTGCTATCTGGTTCCGCTTTAAGGGAGAGTTCATTCCATTCACATTCACAGTTAAAATAACTAATTCTGTATTTCCTGCCATGTTATTTACCCTAGCTTATGCTTTTCTCTTTCTTATCCCCTTTCCCTCCTCCCTACTATTTTGCTTTTGAAAACCACTTCCCTCAAACAATCCTTCCCCATTAGAGCCCCATCTACCCCCTTTTTCCCCCTTTCCCTCCTGTTTCCTTATAAGTACGTCTGTTATTCCCTCTAAGCCAAATCTGATGAGATGGAGATTAACCAAATTTTCATTCCCCTCCCTTTTTCCCTTCAATCATTATAGGTTTTCTTTGCTTCTGCATGTGATGTAATTTCCCTTATTTTACCTCCTTTTCCTCTTCTTCCACTGTTATCCCTTTTCTACCTCTAATTTCTTTTTCAGTTTATCATATCATAATAATGATAAAATCACAGTAATCATAGATTCATAAAATCAACCCTCATTCTATAAGTATCTATAACATAAATATAGTTCTCAAGAGTTTTTTTTTGCTTATTACCTTTTTATGTTTCTCTTGTGTTCTGTGTTTGTAGATCAAATTTTTTGTTCAGTTCTGGTCTTTTCAGTAGAAATAGGTGAAATTCCCCTATATCATTGAATGACCATCTTCTTCCCTGGAAGATAATGCTCATTCTAGCTGGGTAATTTATTCTTGGCTGTAATCCAAGTTCCTTTTGCACTTCAGAATATCTGATTCCAGGCCCTTTGATCCTTCAAAGTAGAAGCTGCTAGGTCCTGTGTGATCCTAATTGTGGCTCCCCGATATTTAAAGTGTTTCTTTCTGGCTTCTCGTAATATCTTTTCCTTGTTATGATACTTCTGGAATTTAGCCACGATATTTCTGGGGGATTTAATTTTTGGGTTTCTTTCAGGAGGTGATCGGTGGATTGTTTCAATAAGTATTTTGCCTTCTGGGTCTAAAATATCAGGACAGTTTTCTTTTATGATTTCCTGAAAGATAGTGTCTAGGTTCTTTTTTTCATCATGGCTTTCAGGAAGCCCCATAATCCTTAGATTGTCTCTCCTAGATCTATTTTCCAGGTCTGTTGTTTTTCCTAGGAGATATTTCATGTTTTTCTCTATCTTTTCATTTTTTTGTTTTTGTTTGACTGATTCTTGAAGTCTTGATGAGTCATTCATTTCCAATTGTTCGATTCTAATTTTTAATGTCTTATTTTCTTCAGTTACTGTTTTTAGTTCCTTTTGCAATTGACCAATTATTTTTTTTGTTCATTGCATTCTTTTTCCATTTTTTCTATTTTATTTTGCAACAATCTCATTTCGTTTCCCCATGTTTCTTCTAACTCTCTTTTAAGATCATGTATGTAATCTTCAAAGAAAGCCTTGTGACATGGAGTCCAGTTTGTGTCTCTCTTTGGGGCTTTTTCTGGAGTTGTTTTACCTTTAGGGGCCTCAGGATTTGAGGTCTGTTCTTCCCTCTCTCCATAAAAGTTGTCTATGGTGAGAGCTCTTTTTGGTTTTTTTATTCATTTTTTTAAAGGTATGAGGTCTGTTTAAGGCAAAGGTTTGACAGCTGCTTTAATTTGCCCTGGGGCAGTTCTGCTGATTGAGTTATTTCAGGAACTGGGCAGTTCTGCTGATTGAATTATGTCAGGTGCTGGGCAGTTCTGCTTTAGCTCAACCTGGGGCAGTTCTGCTGATTGAATTATTTCAGTTACTGGGCAGTTCTGCTGATTGAATTATTTCAGGTGCTGATCAGTCCTACTGATTGATCGCCCTAGGGTGCTGTGTAATGGCAGCTAGGTCAGATGCTCATCAGGGGTTCAGTGGTTCACAATCTATCCCCCACAAAAGGCAGACCCTCCAAACCACCTGCCCACAATCAGGACAGATTGGCCCAAGAGGCCCGCAGAAGACTCCCAGGTGTGTGAAAAGCGCAATGCTCCCACTCCTGTTTCAACTCCTGTCCTGACTCCTGCTCCAGCTCCCTGCTCCAGCTCCCTGCCCTGGTCTCCCTGTGCTGCAGTCTGGGTTTAGCAGACCACCCCCCTGCCCAATTAAGACAGACCTGTTTTGAAGTTCTTCCAGAGTATCTTCTTCTAGAATCGTGTTGTCCTCCAGATATTGTGGATTTTTTGCTTCAAAATCAGTCTAGAGGCTTTATATATTGTTGGTTTGAGGGAAGGTTAGAGGAGGTTACAGAGACTCCTGTCTGATCTCCTCCATCTTGGCTCCACCCCCGGAAGTCCCTGTGATCCTATCTTATGCCACTTATGGACTACTTTATTTCTTAGCCAGTACCAAATGGTTTTGTTGACCTCTGCTTTGTAATATAGTTTTAGATCTGGTACAGCAAGGCCACCTTCATCGGCCTTTTTTTTTTTCCATTAATTCCTTTGAAATCCTTGACCTTTTATTCTACCAAATGAACTTTGCTACTATTTTTTCTAGATCTGTAAAATAATTTCTTGGGAGTTTGATTGGTATGGCACTAAATAAGTAAATTAGTTTGGGTAGTATTGTCATTTTTATTATATTTGCTCGGCCTACCCATGAGCACTTGATGTTTTTCCAATTGACTAGGTCTGACTTTATTTGTGTGGAAAATGTTTTAGTTCATATAGTTCCTGACTTTTCCTTGGCAGATAGATTCCCAAATATTTTATACTATGAACAGTTATTTTGAATGGAATTTCTTTTTGTATCTCTTGCTGCTGAACTTTATTGTTAATATATAAAAATGCTGCTGATTTATGTGGATTTATTAAAAATAACTTTTAAAAACTCTTACTGAGGATCTCTTTGAAATTGTACTCAGTTTGTGTTTTTCTTTGAGGCTTTATGTGTAGTTGTTTTGGGATAATTTTCTTCTTCTCAGGTGGTATCTTGAACATCCTTTTACCAGAATTTTGGGTAATTTTTTTGTTTCCTTATTCTTCTAGCCTATTTCTTGACTTATGACTATATTTTAAGATCAAGTTATGTGTATTTCTAGATGGAATGTCTAACTGAGCTTTTATCTTCTTGCTGCTATGTTTATAGATATTGAGTGTTAAGTTATTCTAGGATTTCAGGGACAGCTTACTGTTGCAAGCTTTCAGTGCTCGGAAAACAGTCAGTTAGAGTGCCCATTTTCTGAATTAGGCTTGCTACCTCCCTTCCCTGTCTGAACACAGCAATCTATTTTGCATGATTTTGGGTCTATGCAACAAACTTATGGACTTGCCTCTGGTTGGAGTTCTTGTAGATACTACTAGATTTAGTTATTATTAGCCAATTGGAAAAGTCTGCAGATTCAGAGTAACAGAATTCCAGTTTGCTTTTTGGTCTAAGAATCCCTGTATTACTTATTCTATTGTAGGCAATTGGTTGCAAGTTAGAACTGTAAACTGTGGAAGCAATGAAAGTATTGCTTTTTTATGTTTTTTTTTCAGATATAGCTTTTAAAAATAAAAGCTTTTTAAAGATATAGCTTTGCTACCCACAAAGAAGATAGAACAATTGCTAGCTAGGGCAATCTCAGTGTGCTTCTTCTATACCTGTAGTGGACAACTTCCTCTAGTCAAATATCCAAAGGCCCTCAGGATTTAAACTTATGTGATTTATAAAGAAACTTCAGGAAGTCTTGGAAGATGGCTCAGTTATCAGTACAGAACAATAAAGTGAGAATATTTAATATTGCCTAATAAATGAGGACTGAGGGGCTTGAATGTAGGAAATTTAACCCTATTGATTCTATTACAGCAATAAATTAATGTAGGATGAATGCCTAATTTCTATATTCATTAGCTTTGACATATATACATCCTAGGGGGCTAGGACCATAAACAATCAAACTAGTTCTCACCAGCTCATAAATTTGGACTCTCACTCCACTGCTGGCATCAGAGACGCACCTCTGAACTTGTTCTGGGATCAGTATATAATCCATAACCTGTGACTACTTCTAGTCCTGGACCATATATGAGTCTTCTCCTCAGTCCATAAAGGATATGTGACCCAGCACTGTTAGTGAAGGACAGAACAACCTTCTGGAATTTTTCCTACATACTTTAAAAGTTTAGGTGCCACTCTCTTTGTAAACTGCTTTTGCCATGTTGCATAGCTTTGGCCCTGTTTTAGTCCCTACACTAAAATGTAGATGATTTCTAGCTAGACTGTTTTCCAGTTGATGAAATATAAAAGAAAAATGATTGTAATTTTTTTTTTACCTTCGAAGTGCCAATTAGGATGTAGCCTAGTGCATTTTCTGGATTTATGTGGAGGAGTTGTGTGAGAGCTTGACTATACTTCTTTCTGCTACTCCACAATCTTGGATCATTTTTTAATTGCTTTGTGGTTTTTGCATTGATTTACATGGTAGTAGTCATTTTATATCTTTTTTGCTTAACTCTTCTTACTTAATTCTGCAACAGACTGCATAAAACCTTCCATTCTTCTCTGTTTTGATCATTTCTTATATTGAAATTATATTCCAATACATGGATGTATAATGATTTTAAAAAGCCCTTCCTCAATCATTGCATGCCTACTTTATACCACTTCCTTACTATCACAAAATGTGCTGCTATAAAATTTTGAGTAGATTTTCTTCTTATCAATGTCCTTCTTGGGGTTTAAACCTAGTGGTGGAATCTCGAGATAAAAGATATAGATATTTTCATCATTATATTTGTACAATTCCATTTGTTTTCTATAATGATTGTAATTATTTATACTAATAAAGCACTAGAGTGCATATCTTTCTGCTACCCTTCCAACACTGACTACTCCCATCTTTTGTCATCTTCCTCAATCTGAAAAGCATGTGGTGAAAATATTATATTGTTTTTCTCAAATTATTAATAATTTAAAGTATTCTTTTATGTTAATTGTTAATAGTTCACAATTCCTTTGAAAAAAATTTTTTTTATTTTCTTTGACTATCAATTGGGAGCATATGTCCAAAAAGACACACACATAGACACATATACAATTCACACATACAAATATACACAGCATATCAATATATACTTATATTATATTGCATATGTATATGTGTTTACATACACATTTATATATATGCATGCACGTATACACATGTCACAATATATGGATGTGTGTATATGTGCATGTGCATATTACCTATACATAATACAATACTTTCAGCACATAACTTTTCAAATTGCAGAAAGTAACAAAAGATGGGAGTAGTCATTGTTGGAAGGGTAGCAGGTAGATATGTGTGTATATGGGTACATACACATATATACATATCTATATTTATATATAAATAAACACATATACACATACATATATGTGTATATACACATTAATCCACATTTTCTGTCATGTCCAACTCTTCCTAATTGCATTGAATTCCATTTATTTTCTGATTATTTTATTCTACTGTTGGCCCATGTGACTGACAAGAACTTCGGTGACCAAAAGTTTCTTTTCGGAATCTTCAATAGATGTGTTTGTAACACTTTCAGGAATAGTTGCCAGTCTGCATGGGAAGGTGATATTTCTTTAGCCTATCTGCCTATTGGTGGCCTTTGGTTAATAATTATTAATGGTGATGATGAGGAAGATAAGACCTTACTTTTCGTAATGATATCTCCCATTACAGATGGTGGTAAAGACTGAGCTGGAAGCATAGGCATAGTGCTATTTTCAAGGCTCTTGGGTTCAAAATCTTGGGCAAAGAGAAATGATGATCAAAGTAGTGATGCTGTTCATTCTTGCCTCATGTTTCTTATTGTCTTGCCTTCCTTATAAGTGGCAGGGATTTGACAGATGGTAGAGATGACTAGCCTTTTTTCCACAAAAGTTGCTTCCCTAGATGATGACTGTGAGAGCTGGACTTGAAACAAGACTGATGTTCTGAAGGTGATCTTACTGTCAACATTCAGGGCTTTGGTATGCCCTTTAATTAGCAGTTGGTCAGCAACTGTTGATAGTGTTAATAAATAAACTGGATCTCTTTTCCATATGATTTTTTTTATTTCAAAGATGGCTGTCAGGGTTAGGCTAGAAGCAGGTCTGCTGGCCTGAGGGAAGTTGTTATTCTCATGGCATCTAGAGTCAAGAGTCAGAGCTGTTTCCATCAACAGGGAGATAGTGGTCAAGATACTTGTGGGGATAGCCAGTGGTTTGATTGACCCAGACACACTATGTCCTGTCTCTTCCTCAGCATGCTCTGTTGCTTTATTTATGTTAATCAACTTGCCTCTTTGGTTTTCTTAGATTTTAACTTGTATGTTTTCTATTTTGTGGATTTTATTTTCTGCCTTTATAGTCAGGGTAAAGATGTATCTGTTTTATTAGTCTTTTCATAGAATCAGCTTTTAGTTTTCTTTATAATTTTATAGTATTTTGTTTTCCAATTTATCTATTTCTCTTCTAATTTTTAATATTTCCTCTTTTGTATTCAAGTGTTTGTTGGATTTCTAATTTTTAAATGCATGTTCAATTTATTAATTTTCTCCATTTCTCTTTTGTATATTTTTTCATCATTATAATTTTCATACATATGTATTTATTAACTCTTATGATTTGTTCTTGAACTACTCTTTATTTAGAATTTTAAGTCTCCATTTGGTTGTATGTCTTTCATTTGTGTTTCTAAACTGATTGGAATTTTTAATGTGTTGCATGGTCTTGTTAAAATATGTTTGCTGTTTCTGCATTTTAAATTTTGCATTATGTCTATACCATGATACATGGTCAATTTCTGTAAAATTGTAGTTCTAATAAGTATGTTGTTTAACAATTCCACAAAAGATATACCATGTCTTTTATCTCTAGTTTTTCCAGTAATTTGATCAATTCTATCTTTTCCCTTTTGTTCAATTTTCTATTATATTTGTCTGAAACTGAGAAAGAAACATTAAAATTTCTTTCTTTCATTGTATTACTATTTACTTTAATTTTTTAATTTAATTAATTTATTTAATTAATTTATTTATTTTCTTTTAATTCTGATTATTTTTATTATGAATTTAGGTGATAAGACATTTGGAGCATTTAAATTTGATAATGATGTTAGTTTGCTATGACTCCTTTTAATATTATGTGGTTTCTTTGTTTATTCCATTTTGTATTGTGAATTTCTGTTTTTGATTTTTATAATAGCATAATTTTAATGCCTATTACTTGATGTATAGGAAGTTTTTTTTTAGCTGTTCAATGTATGCCTTCATTTTTATGTAGTTTTTCTTTCCCTAGTTTTGCTTATTAGTTCCTTTTTATTTCTTTCTTTAATCTGATTATCTAATTTTTCCCTTCTTAAATATTGCTGTTTTTCAGTCATTTATCAGTCTTGTCTGATTCTTCCTTATCGTATTTGTGGTTTTGTTGGAAAAGACTCTAGAGTAGTTTGCCATTTCCTTCTTCAGCTCATGAGGCAGGGTCACACAGCTAATAAGTGTCTGAGGCCAGATTTGAACTCACAAAGATGAGTCTTCCTGACATCAAGTCCAACACTATTCAGTATGCCACCTAGCTGCCCTGCTAATTTGTTATTTATAAATTAAGTAAAATTCCTCTTCTTCTCCTTCCGTTCAATTTTTGTTTTTAAATTCCATTTTTTGAATGCTTTTCTGAAATGAACTTCTTTTCCCTCTTCTCTTCATTACTTATCTTTCCATTTTTGTCAGCTTTAGATTTTTATTCTTTCATTCATAGCCCTTAGGTTTATTTAGTTCTTCTTGTGTCTCTGGGTTTTTTTGGAATTAAAGCTTTGATGTACCTATGTTGGATTCTCTCATCTAAACAGTTTTTATGTTGCTGTCTTGTTAATCTTGCCTTGGGTCCCCCTTTCCTGCTGTGCTTTATTTAGAAGTACCAATTCTCGTAGTTAATGGAAATGCTCAATAGTGGAAATTTTCCTGTTTCTATGATTATGTAGTTTGTTCATTTTTAACCTTTGTTTTCTCCATGGCATTTCCTAATATGTGCCTTAAAATTTTCCCCTTAGATCTATTCTATACTACTTTTTAAAGTATCATTTGTCCCAAGGAACTCCAATTCCCCTTCTCATGATGGCAGGATTATGCCCATTGTAAAACCCCAAATTCCATTTATAGAATGTCTTCTTGTATCACTGAAACTTGTATCACTTCTTGTATCATATCACTGAAATAATATTTCTTTTTTATACCCCAATTTCCTTTCCTCCATCACCCATTCTTTTTTTTTCCTGAGACGGTAATAGGAATCATTTTCCCTTCATTTTTAGCCTTTGACTTTATTTTGGGTATATCACATATTCTCCTCTATTTTCTCCACTCCTCTTTTTATGTATCCTCCCATTCTGTAATTTAGTTCTATAAAAAAACATCAATTCACCTGTAAGAAGGATATTGTGAGGTTTAGTTCATGAGGTTTCATGAGCCATTGAATTTCACTTTTATTTCCTTATATGCATTTAGAAAAAAATTTCATAATGATCTTGATCATTGTTTTCTCCTTGTTGTCCTTGATTGTTGTACTTCTTCATCTTTTTGTATATCTGTTATCTTGGAGAATTTGAAAAGCAAGTAATTTCTTCACATATGGTTTTCTAGAAATTCTTTGAAATTTTGCATGTTGTTACATTTAGTTGCATTTTGAACTCCTTTGTACCTCAGATCACATTGTTCAATCTCTTTCTGTGATTTCTAGTGTATGGATTAATCTTGGGTTTTAAATTTTGTTTCCTTTATGTTGTTTTTTTTTAAATTTTAAATGATAGCTTTTTATTTTCAAAATATATGCAAAAAATATTTTTCAACATTCACCCTTACAATTTCATATCCTTGTGTTCTAAATTTTTTCTACCTCCATTTTACCCATGCCTTACCCTAGACAGTAAGTAATCCAATATATGTTAAACATGTGCAATTCTTCTATACATATTTCCACAATTGTCATGCTACACAAGAAAAATCAGATCAAAAAGGAAAAAAATGAGAAAGAAAACCAAAAGCAAGCAAACAACAACAAAAATGTGAAAATACTATGAGGTGATCCACATTTAGTCCCCGTAGTCCTCTTTCTGGATGGAGATCACTCTCTCCATCACAAGTCTATTGGAATTGGCCTGAATCACCTCACTGTTGAAAAGAGTCACATCTATCAGACTCATGTCCTTCAGAACTGATCATTGCATAATTTTGTTATTGTGTACAATGTTCTCTTGGTTCTACTCACTTCACTTAGCATCAAATCATGTAACTATCTCCAGGCCTTTCTGAAATCATCTTTCTGGTCATTTCTTATAGAACAATAATATTCCATAACATTCATATATTATAACTATAAGCCATTCTCCAACTGATGGATATCTGCTCAGTTTTCAGGTCCTTGCCACTACAAAAAGGGCTGCTATAAACATTTTTGCACATGTGGGTCCATTTCCCTTTTTTATGAATTCTTTGGGATACAGGCATAGTACAGACACTGCTGGATCAAAGGGTATGTACATTTTGATAGCCTTTGGGCACAGTTCCATATTGCTTCCCAGAATGGTTGGATCAGTTTACAACTCCACCAACAATGTATTAGTGTCCCAGTTTTCCCACATTCCCTCCAATATTTATCATTATCTTTTCCTGTCATCTTAGCCAATTTGAGAGCTACGTAGTGGTACCTCAGGATTATCTTAATTTGCATTTCTTTGATCAATAGTGATTTAGAACATTTTTTCATATAACTAGAAATGGTTTTAATTTCTTCTTCTGAAAATTGTTCATATTTTTGTTCATTTATCAACTGAAGAATGGCTTGTATTCTTATAAATTTGAGTCAATTTTCTTTATATTTTAGAAATGAGGCCTTTATCAGAACCCTTGGTTGTAAATATTTTTCTCAGTTTTCTGCTTCCCTTCTAATCTTGTCTGCATTGTTGTTGTTTTTTTGTATACAAACTTTTGAACTTAATATAATCAAAATTATTCATTTTGCATTTCATGATGTACTCTAGTTCTTCTTTGGCCACAAATTCCTTATTTGAAGACTTTTAATCTTGTTTTCTTGCAGAATCTATTGATTGTCTATATATTTGTTCAATTTAACTACTATGTGTCTTGAGATTTCTAAGATAAGATCTTGGAATCTATCTAGGGCTTCTTAAAATTGGCTCTTTGTTTTCTATTTTCATAAATTCTGGAAAGTTTTCTTGTAATTTTTTTCTTTTGCTAGTCTACAAGAAAGGTAATGCCATCAGGACACTGAGAGGTAGGTTCAGAGATAGCTCTAGGTTTCCGAAGGATGCATAGGAGACAAAATAAGTAAAAGGATTCACTAAATTGTTCTTTACATCTTGAGAGTTTCTCATATAAAAATCACGTATTATTTCCTTTAGACTTACCCTACCAGCTTCTTATAACACTGGCAGTTTTGGGCCCCAGATAACAAATAGCTACTGCTTTCTTTAGGACTGGAGCTAAGGTTTTTAATAATGTAACTCCTAAGCCCTCACTGATACATTCATTCCCCTTATCAGTTGAACTCTATTAGCTTTTCCAAATAGTCTGTGTGGAGAAGGTATACAGCAAGAACAATTGTCATTAAACAATTCTCACTCCCAAACCAGGACATTTTTTTTGCACAAGTATTCTGGGGAGAGAGGTATCAAACCTAAAAGACAAAATTAAACAAAATGGAGAAAATGTGTAGGGTAAAGATATACTTTAAAAAGCCTAGTCCTGGAGGCTCTTTATTGCTTCCTCAAAGACTTTCCCTTATATGTATCTTTTCTGGATTCTAAGGATGAATGCCTTTCTATAGTTAGTAGTAAAGAAATTTCTCTATCATAAGGGTTCACAATACCTGAAACCACTATAACTTTGGATCACTTTATTTTCACATACATCTGCATCTATTTCCTTTATTTTTGGCTGCTAGCATTCTTTTTTTTTTTTTTTTTTTTTGCTGAGGCAATTGGGGTTAAGTGACTTGCCCAGGGTCACACAGCTGTTACGTGTCTGAGACCAGATTTGAACTCAGGTCCTCCTGACTTCAGGCCTGGTGCTCTATCCACTGCGCCACCTAGCTGCCCCAAGGCTGCTAGCATTCTGAAGGCACTAATACCATAATAAATGGAATCAAATTGTTAGTAGCATGTGTAATGACTGATGAATCTCCTGGGACACTCCTATTTGTTCACGTAAAACCAGGGAAGAATAAACAAAGAAATGAAGGTGCCATGTGCTCGTGTTCAGATGGCATCCAGGTAGGAGATAAGGCAGGCATTCTTTCTCTCACATAGCATCTCACAAGAGTTCTTGTTTCATTTACAACAAAAAGGAAAAGAGACTGAGAGATTAGTGGATTGTCACTATACTATATAAATTTATTTTCAGATGCAGATAAAAACATATTTTTTCACTTACTTTTTCATGGTTTTTTTTTATTTTGATCTGATTCTTTCACAACTTTGACTAGTATGAAAATAGGATTTACATGATAATATATGCAAAATCTATATCAAATTGCCTACCATTTTAGGAAGGGGAGAGAAAAGAGGAGGGGGAAAAATTTGGAACTCAAAATCTTATAAAATAAATGCTAAAAATTGTCTTGAGATGTAATTATGGAAAGAAAATAAAATATTATTTTTAAAAAGAATAGGATAGGGATAGTTTCCAGCTATTACAGTTTAAGAAGAGCATAAATTGGAGAGTGTCCAGAAAGCAGGATGATGAAGGCCTTGACTGTATATTAGAAGAATTCATTGGAGTAACTGAGAAAATTTAGACAGGAAAGAAGAAAATTTGAGGAGGGAGAGGGAGAAATAGATTTACTATGTTTGAAAACATCTGAAGGTCTGTCAAATAGAAGAGGGAGAAATTAGGTTTGCTCTGTTTAACCCCAGGGATTAGAACCAAGAAAAAATGTAGAGAAGTGGAAAAAAAAAGACCAGGTTGGGGCTTATTTCAGGGAAAAAAAACTCCTTAATAATTAACACTGTCCAAGAGCAGAATGGGCTACTTCAAGAGGTTATTTGTTTCCCTTCCTTGGAGGTCTTCAAAAAGGCTAGATGACCATTTATCAGATATTGTTTGTTGTTTGTACTTTCTTCTCTAAAACAACCATAACATTAGGGAGGTAATGCCAGTATAAACATGCAAGTGAATTAGATTTCAGCAAAGGATGGCTTTGCAAAATCACCAGCTTCACTTTCTCCTCAAGAGTCATCTGGGTCCAGATAAAGACAGAATAACTGGAGATGGCTTTGGGTTCAGTATGATATTTTAGTTTTTTAAAACTAACATCCTTTATACAAAATAAATCCACATAAATCATCAGCATTTTTATATATTACCAATAAAGTTCAGCAGCAAGAGATACAAAAAGAAATTCCATTCAAAATAACTGTTGATAGTATAAAATATTTGGGAATTTATCTGCCAAGGGATAGTCAGGAACTATATGAACTAAACTACAAAACACTTTCCACACAAATTAAATCAGACCTAGTCAATTGGAAAAACTTAAAATGCTCATGGGTAGGACGAGCGAATATAATAAAAATGACAATACTACCCAAACTAATTTACTTATTTAGTGCCATACCAATCAAACTCCCAAGAAATTATCTTACAGATCTAGAAAAAATAGTAGCAAAGTTCATTTGGAAAAACAAAAGGTCAAGAATTTCAAGGGGATTAATGAAAAAAAAGGCTGACGATGGTGGACTTGCTCTACCAGATCTAAAACTATATTATAAAGCAGCAGTCATTAAAACCATTTTGTACTGGCTAAGAAATAGAGTAGTTGATCAGTGGAATAGGAATCACAAGACAAACTAGGCAATAACTATAGCAATTTGGTTTTTGATAAATCCAAAGATCCCAGCTTTTGGGATAAGTATTCACTATTTGACAAAAACTGCTGGGAAAACTGGAAACTAGTGTGGAAGAAATTAGGGCTTGACCCACATCTAACACCACATACCAAGATAAGATCTAAATGGGTTCATGATCTGGATATAAAGAGTGATACTATAAGTAAATTAGAGGAATGTAATATAGTTTACCTGTCAGACCTATGGAGATGGAATAAATTTATGTCCAAAGAAGAACTGGAACTCTTAATTGAAAACCAGATAGATAACTTTGACTATATTAAGTTAAAAAGTTTTTGTACAAACAAAATCAATGCAGACAAGATTAGGAGGGAAGTAATAAATTGGGAAATCATCTTTACATTTAAGGGTTCTGATAAAGGTCTCATCTCTAAAATATATAGAGAATTGTCTCATATTTATAAAAATTCACGCCATTCTCCAA
>JAJPUD010005729.1:75313-91230 GCA_023553655.1 Myrmecobius fasciatus
TTCAGAGAGACCTGGAGAGACTTACATGAACTGATGCTGAGTGAAATGAGCAGAACCAGGAGATCATTATACACGGCAACAACAGTACTATATGACGATTAATTCTGATGGACATAGCTCCCTTCAACAATGAAATGTTTCAAACCACCTCCAATTGTTCACTGAAGAAAGCCATATACACCCAGAGAGAGGGATGTGAAATGTGGACCACAACATAACATTCTCATACTCCTTGATTGATGTTTGCTTACATTGTGTTTCCTTTATCTGATATATCGTTTGTGTAGATAAGATTTTTCTTGCACAACAATGATAAGTTTGGAAATATGTATACATATATTTGATTTGCCAATATTTTAACCTAATTAACATGTAGTGGATATCCTGCCATCTAGGGGAGGGGTGGGGAGTTGGGGGGAAAAATTTGTAACGGAAAGCTATGTAAGGGTTATTGTTGAAGAATTACCCACACATATGTTATGCAAATAAAATAAAATAAAAAATAAATTAATTAATTAATTAAAAAAAAACTAACATCCTTTAACAAGTGTCATTCAGTTTGATGGAGGCAACTCATTCATTCAGTGATTAAGGCTACATAAGAAAGTCATGAGGCAAAGAATGGCATTTTTTACCTAGTCAAAAAAAAAGTCAGTCTGGGAGGGGAACATCTTTAGGGTTTCTAGCTAAAACAAAAACTATTACCTTCATTCTGAAGCAATTGAGGCCCAAAGAGAGACCAAGTGGGACTTGGCCTAGGACTTATTTAGTTGGGCAATCAAGTAGAGCCAGTATTTTAAGTTTAAGGTATTTAAGGTTTAAGGAAAGAATCTAACTCATGAACCCCAAGATATCTTAGAAAGTCTCAGGAATCAAAATTTACATTCCTTTGGGCAGAGCAATTATAGGATGGGAAAGGAAAAAAGAAAAAAAAACAGAACCAGGAGAACACAGCAATAGCAATATCATGCGATGATCAATTATAATTGGTTTTGCTCTTCTCAGCCATAGTAGGATGCAAGATAATTCCAAAAGACTCATAATGGAAAATTCTATCCACATCCAGAGAAAGAACTGATAAATATAAATGCAGATTGAAGCATCACTTTATTTTTTTCATGTTATTTTCTTTTGTTTCTTTTTTCATAGCATAACTAAAATAGAAAAATATTTTACATGATTATACATATATAACCTATATCAAATTGCTTACCATCTTGGAGCGGGGAAGCAGGGATTTGGAACTCAAAATTTTGTTTTAGAAAAATTAATTTTAAAAATTGTCTTTACATATAATTGGAAAAATGAAATACCATTAAAAAAGAAAAGAAATGCTTTTAAAAAGAACATAACTAGATTTCAAAAAGACAGACAACATGTTTTAGTTGATAATTATATGAAGTATATGAAGTTATATGAAATAGAGTAGAAATCTTTAGATCAAATTCTGCTTCTAGTAGTCTGATAGTAGATAAGTCACTTATTCTCTCTGAGCCTCAAGCAGTCTTCAAAGACTGTAAAAATGAGTTTCAGTCTTTGTGGAAGAAGTTCCAACACTAATGAAATCATATTTCTTTGATATTGAATAAGCTGCATTTTCTTCTTTTGCTATCATTGTAGTTGGCTGATCCTTAACTTTATGGTCTTTTAATATTCATATACCTAGCAAGCATCTTCTCTGTGATTTTCCAGTGTGGGAATTCTTTGTCCAACAATTTTGAATCCTAAATATTCAGCTGGAAGAAACCCTTTATAGTCTTGAAGTAGTGCTTATCTGCTTTGTTCTCTTAAAGTCAGAAATTTCTCATAGTTGCTGTTTCCTTAGTTCTTATCTGCAGAATGTAATTGATATGGTTTTAATTTTAATTTCTCAGCTGATATTCTCTCGCTTTCTTTTTCTTTCTTTCTCTCTAGGGCAGAAAAGACTGAAGTTCTAAATGAAGACCTTCTTCAGGTAAAATAGTTCTTTGATTAACTACTTTAATTGAACATTTTTCAATACCTCTCTCCTTCTCCCTCACCATTGAACTTTTTCTTAAATATTTCTCATAATATTCTCATAAGAATATTATATATTATTTGTTATATATTATATGAAATATATTGTCATATATTATAAAAGAATATTCACTATTATTTCTGAATTATTTAGTTATAGACATAGACCTTAAAATTATAAAGGATTTCAAGATTATCAATCTGCCTTTAGATAGAATATTATTATCTTTATTTTACAAATAAAATATCTCTGGCCTTTATAAATAAGATACCTATGAGATTTAATCACTTGAACATGCTATTCTTGTGCTTGAAATCATAGTGTCACAGGACTTAAAGGAACCTTAAAAATCAGAGACTTGGAGCTGAATTCTGTCAAAGTTTGTTGTCAAGTTAGTTGTAGAAAACAACCCATACCTGAGCAAAAATCCCTTCTACAACATCTCCTAAAGTGGTCCTCCAGACTATACTTGAAAGGGACAGTTGTAATAGATTCAAGGGCATCCCATTCCATTTTTTGGATAGTTCTGTTAAGAAGTTTTTTCTTCTTAAATGAGTGTGTGGGAGTGTCTTCCATCCACAATTAGTGCCTCAGAGATTAATCTCTGGGCTGGCTCATTTACTTCAATGAACCTTCATACCTACATGTTCCAGAGTAGGATCAACATCAAGAAATTGCTATCTTGACTCTCTCAGAGAACTTTGAGTCTTAGTTGTCTAAGACTCAAGTCTTAGAGTTTTCTCTATTGTAGAGGAATTCACTCCCTCTACTCAAAATTTTAGCTTTCAATCTTTCACTAATTTACTTCCACTGACAAATCAATTATTAACATGATGACATTTTAAAATATTAAACATAACCATTTACTTACCGCTAAGGAAAAAGATATAACATCATATATACTTATATTAAAGCAAATACAGGATTAATAAATATTTCAATATCCAAATATAAACCTGAGTCACAATCACCTGCTAATACATTCAGTAGGAGTGCATTTGGGTGGGAGAGTATGAAAATACAGAAATTTTCTAAGGACATATGACTGAAAAAAAACAATGTGCTTTAGATAACTCATAACTCTGAAACCATAAAATTCAGTGTTATCTTTCTTTCTTTAGAAATATCACCAAAGTTCCTCGATGAACATAGGTTCTGTGTTGAACTGATACTTCTGCTGCAAAGTTGAGCCACGTTGTGCTACTAATAGCTGACTGGGAAGAATGTCTCAGCCAAACTAGTCTACTCACTGGACTACTGGCTCCTTACCTGATAATTACAAAATCCCTGTTTTACCCTCATTCTTTAAAAAGCCTTCATTAGATCCTACCATGGATGTCAGCATGGTGGCTGTTGTCTTATATCTTACTTCCCCTTCTCAGCTACTTTTTAAGAAAACCTCTTCTAATCCATGCTTCTGCTTCTCCTCTTCTCTAACTCCTTATGAATTCTCTGCAATCTGGCTTTCAACTTCATCATTGCTCTGAAATTACTCAATGATCTCTTGTTCCAATCTTATAACCTCTTCTCAATTCTTAACCATTTTTCTAACTTCTGACATCATTCATAACTTTCTCTTCCTGAATATTCTCTCCTTTTGAGGTTTTTGAGATTATGTCATCCTTTGGTTCTCCTCCTACCTGTCAATTGCTTCTTTTCTAACCTGTTTGCTAGATCTTTATCTGTGTTAAGTTAACAAGCATTTCTAAAAGTCTGCTATGTTACAGGCCCTGTGCCAAGCACTGGAGATAAAAAGATAAAAATAAAAGAAGCTCCAAGTCTAATTGCAGTGGGATGTGGGGAAAACATAACCTGCCAACCATGTCCAAACAAGACATATACAAAGATAAATTGTAGATAATTCTACCCCAAATCCTGCTTTCTTCTTCATTTCTGAGTTACTATCAATGACAATACCATCTTTCCAGTCACCTAGGTACACAACCTCATTGTCTCTATGATTACTTTCTTGGCTCTCTTCACATCTAATCCATCGCAAAATATGATTCTTTATGACATCTCTCTTTTAAGTCACCTTCTCTACACTCATACAGCCACTATCTGAATTCAGTTCCTCATTACTTTTCCCCTAAACTATAGCAATAGCCTTCACATTAGCTGTCTTGACACTCAGCTGCCCAATGTATATGGTCTTATCACTCAACTCTACCCCTTCTTAATAAACTCCATTGGGTACCTTATTAGCTCCGAGATCAGATTAAAAAGTCTTTTATTTAGCATTTAAAGATTGTGACAATCTGGCTCCTTTCTACCTTTCTTTAATTATTTCAAAGCTCAGTTTGTGCTACTCATCATGAATCCTTTCTTAATACCTCCAGCTGCTAGCACTCCCAGACACAATCACCTTGTACTTATTTTGTAAATATTTTATATACATATATAAGTAAATTGTTTTCCCTCCCAATCCAAAAAGGGTGAGTGTTCCTTGAAGTTAGTTTCAGTTTTATTTTTTTATCTCCAGAACTTAGCATAGCTTGACACATAGTAGAGCCTTCATAAGTACTTATTCAATTGATTCTCTCATAATGATTTTTTCTTTGCATAACAGTTTGTGCATGTTTTATATATTTATAATATTCTGTTTTTGTATTACAGTTATTTGTATATCCTACCTACTAGACTGTAATATCAAGGAGCTCAAGGATCATATTTATTTATCTTTTATTACCTAGTATAATATACTAGGCATAATAAATGTTTAATAAACTAAGTAGAAGTAACTTTCAACATAGCTAGTAAGTAAAAATAGTAAGTAACAGATGATTGGTTCTTATCCTCAATTTGGCTTCCCGTCCATTATTTTTTCAATTAGATCATGTTCTCCCTATTGTCTAAAACAATTTTAAAATAAATACTTAAAATAGTTTTAGAGTAAGGGATAAAATCATACAAAGAAGTAAGGGCCTACTAGAGTGGTATGTTATATAAGAGTTCAGATATGGTCACAGTGTTTTTACTTAACTATTTTTCTTTGTTATAAGGAAAGATTCAATTTGAGAGGCATGGGTAGAAGGCATATTTTATATCTGAAAATTATTGTGATATTAAAGCAAAAGGTATCAATAAAATTTATTTTAAAGAATGGGTGAATAGGAAGTTGTAATGGTGATAAAGCTTAGAACTGGAATCACTCCCTCTTGTTTTTCCTTTTAAGTTTTAGGTGTTTCCTCCATTTAACTCAGTATATCTTTTACTCTGGGGAAATAAGAGCCAAGAAGATCCCCCACTAAGAAAATCTGACTATTGACTTTTAACCTCACAAACCTCACCCACCTATCCCCTGATGCTAAACATTTAAAAAAAAATTCTGTGCATAGGTGGAGAAGCGCTTGGAGCTGGTGAAACAAGTATCTCATAGCACTCACAAGAAGCTGACTGCATGTCTCCAAGGACAACAAGGGGTAGAAGCTGACAAACGATCAGTAAGTGACCTATTTCCAAGAATAAGTTGGATTTTAGCTACTAAGGCTTTGTCAGTAGGCTCCTGATTTATTTCAGAAAGATTATTAGGCTCTTTTGTTTTTAGAACCAAGTAAACTTATCTCTTACAAAATCCAAGTTTACCCTTTTTTGATAAGATTGTCATTGTATCCACATCCACATATCCCCTAGTCTCATGTGAAATTTCTACCTTCCTCTTCTCTTACCAGTAACCACTTAGCTCTATGTCAACCAAAGTAATGATAGAAGAGTTAAAAATAACAGCAGCAATAGTGTAACTTATTTAAAGAAATGTGACTACATCATGTGTAAAGTTGTGCCTTTAGTATGCTGTTATTGCTGTGTCATTGTTGTCTCAGTTCTGTCTAAATATTCTATTTGTACATAATGTCTCAAGATTAATGTTGAGAGAAAAGGTTAAATGTTATCATGCTAGAGTACAGTATTGGTAAGTAGATTAATGCTGGTGTTATTTTCCTGTAGCATGGTCAGCTTACAATCTGGGATATTCCTTTGTTGTGGTTTAGTTGTTTTTCAGTCATATCTGACTCTACATGTCAACATTTGAGGTTTTCTTGGCAAAAATATTGGAATAGTTTGCCACTTTCTTCTCCAGCTCCTTTTACAGGTGAAGAAACTGAGGCAAACAGGGTTAAGTGACTTGCCCAGGGTGACATAGTTACTAAGTATCTGTGGCCAAGTATGAATTCACAAAGATGAATCTTCCTGACTCTGGATTTAGCATTCTATCTCCTATGCCCCCTAGCTGCCCCAAGATTTTATTAGTAAATGCATTACATTAGTACATGCAATCATATTTATAACTATGAATTTATTGTACAGGGTAGCCATTTATCTGGAAGATAAGTGGTATTTGTTGAGTAAGAACTCACTCAAACACATGTATATAGATATGGAGGAAGTCTTTTTATATTTATGACAATCTGGTTTCTTCATTGATTGAATCTACTGGGTACATTTAAGTATCATGTATTTTACCATATATATGTGTATATATATATATATACACATATATATATATAGTTGTATGTTTATGCCTGTCCAGGATGTGAGTAAATGTCATGACTAAAGCTCTATGTCAGGCCAATGAGCTGAAAAAGACTTAGCTATTTTGATCAAAATAGTGATCTATGACAATTCCAAAGAACTCATGATGGAAAATGCTATTCATTATCTAAGGGAAAACTGATGAACTCTGAATACAAGTTGAAGCATATTATCTTTCACTTTATTTTCTTGATTTTTTTTCACAACGTGACAGATATGGAAAGGTTTTGCATGTATAATGGGTATCATATTTCTTGCCTTCTCTATTCACGGAAGAATGACTGGAGGGAAGAAGAAAACTGGAAACTGAGAACAGAACAAACATATTAACAGCAAGAGTGTGTCATAATCAATTGTGATGAACTTGGCTCTTCTCAACAATGTGGTGATTCAAAGCCATTCCGATAGACTTGGGATGGAAAATGCCATCCACAGTTAGAGAGAAGACTTTGGAGACTGAATGTGGATCAAAGCATACTACTTTCTTTTTTATTTTTTTATTAATTAAAGCTTTTTATTTACAAAACATATGGGTGATTTTTCTACATTGACCTTTGCAAATTTTTTTGTTCCAAATTTTTCTCCTCCTTCTCTTACCCCACCCCTAGATGACAGGTAGTCTAAAACATGTTAAATATGTTAAATTATATGACAAATCCAATATATGTATACATATCTATATAGTTATCTTACTGCACAAGAAAAATCAGATCTAGAAAGAGAAGAAAAAAACAACCCAAGAAGAAAAACAAAATGTGAGCAAATATTCACAGAAAGCATTAAAATGCTATGTTGTTATCCACACTCAGTTCCTACAGGCCTCTCTCTGGATGTATATGACTATCTTCATCCCTGAACAATAGGAACTAATTTTACTCACCTCATTGTTGAAGAGAACGATGTCCATAAGAATTGATCATCATATAGTCTTGTTGCTATGTATAATAATATCCTGGTTCTACTCATTTTACTTAGCATCAGTTCATGTAAGTCTCTCCAGGCCTCTCTGAAATCATCTTGTTGGTCATTTCTAACAGAACAATAATATTCCATAACATTCATATACCATAATTTATTCAGCCACTCTCAAATTGAGGGATTTCCATTCAGTTTCCAGTTTCTAGCCACTACAAAAAGGGCTGCCACAAACATTTTTGCACATGTGGGGCTCTTTCCTTCCTTTAAGATCTCTTTGGGATATAAGCCCAATAGAAACACTGCTGGGTCAAATGGTATGCACAGTATGATAGCTTTCTGAGCATAGCTCCAAATTGCTCTCCAGAATGGTTGGATCCATTCACAGTTCCATCAACAATGTATCAGTGTCCCAATTTTCCCACATCCCCTCCAACATTTTTCATTATCTTTTCCTGTCATCTTAGCCAATCTGACAGGTGTGTAGTGGTATCTCAGAGTTGTCTTAATTTGCATTTCTCTGATCAATAGTGATTTGGAGCGCCTTTTCATATGACTAGAAATAGTTTCAATTTCTTCATCTGAAAATTGTCTGTTCATATCTTTTGACCATTCGTCAATTAGAGAATGCCTTGAATTCTTATATATTTGAGTCAATACTCTATATATTTTAGAATAAGGCCTTTATCAGAACCTTTGAATATAAAAATGTTTTCTCAGTTTATTGCTTCCCTTCTAATCTTTTCTGCATTTGTTTTGTTTGTACAAAAACTTTTTAACTTGATATAGTAAAAATTATCATTTTGTGATTAATGATGATCTCTAGTTCTTCTTTGGTCACAAATTCCTTCCTCCTCCACAGATCTGAGAGGTAAACCATCCTACATTCTTCTTATTTGTTTATAATATCATTCTTTATGTTTAGATCATGAATCCATTTCGAATTTCTCTTGGTATACGGTGTTGGATGTGGGTCAATGCCTAATTTCTTCTATATTAGTTTCTAATTTTCCCAGCAGTTTTTGTCAAATAGTGAGTTTTTATCCCAAAAGCTGGGGTCTTTGGGTTTATCAAACACTAGATTACTACAGTCATTGACTATTTTGTCCTGTGACCCTACCCTATTCCACTGATCAACTACTCTGTTTCTTAGTCAGTACGAAATGGTTTTGATGACCACTGCTTTATAATATAGTTTTAGATCTGGTACAGCTAGGCCACTCACATTTCCTTTTTTTTTTTTTTTTCATTAATTCCCTTGAAATTCTTGACCTTTCATTTTTCCAGATGAATTTTGTTGTTATTTTTTTCTAGGTCAGTAAAATAATTTTGGGGGAGTTTGATTGGTATAGCACTAAATAAATAGATTAGTTTAGGTAGTATTATCATCTTTATTATATTCACTCGACCTATCCAAGAGCACTTAATATTTTTTCAATTGTTTAGATCTGACTTTATTTGTGTGGCGAGTATTTTGTAGTTTTGCTCATATAAATCCTGACTTTCCCTTGGCAGATATATTCCCAAATATTTTATATTATCGACAGTTATTTTAAATGGAATTTCTCTTTGTATCTCTTGTTTTTGTATTTTGTTAGTGATGTATAAAAACGCTGATGATTTATGTGGATTTATTCTGTATCCTGCAACTTTGCTAAAGTTGTGGATTAATTCTCATAGTTTTTTAGTTGATTTCTAGGGTTCTCCAGGTATACCATCATATCATCTGCAAAGTAATAATTAGGTTTCCTCGTGACCTACTTTAATTCCTTTAATCTCTTTTTCTTGTCTTATTGCCAAAGCTAGCATTTCTAATAAAATATTGAATAATAATGGTGTTAGTGGGCAACCTTGTTTCACCCCTGATCTTATTGGGAATGGTTCCAGTTTATCACCATTACATATGATGCTAGCTGATGGTTTTAAATAGATGCTACTGACTATTTTAAGGAAGAGTTCCATTATTCCTATATTCTCTAGTATTTTTAATAGGAATGGATGTGGGATTTTATCCAATGCTTTTTCTACATCTATTGAGATAATCCTATTTTTTTGTTATTTTGATTATTGATATAGTCAATTATGCCAATAGTGTTCTAATATTGAACCATCCCTGCATTCCTGGTATAAATCCTACTTGGTCATGGTGTATTATTATGGGGATGATTTTCTGTAATCTCTTTGCTAATATTTTATTTAAGATTTTTGCATTGATATTCATTAGGGAGATTAGTCTATAATTTTCTTTCTCTGTTTTTGTTCTACCTGGTTTAGGTATCAGTACCATGTCTGTGTCATAAAAAGAATTTGATAGGAATACTTCATTCCCTATTTTTTTAAATAGTTTATCTAATATTGGAGTTAATTGTTCTTTAAATGTTTGGTAGAATTCACATGTCAATCCACCTGGTCCTGGGGATTTTTTTCTTAGGGAGTTGATTAATGACTTGTTTTATTTCTTTTTCTAAAATGGGACTATTTAAGTAATTTATTTCCTCTTCTGTTAATCTGGGTAATCTATATTTTTGTAGAGATTCCTCCATTTCACTTAGGTTATCAAATTTATTGGCATAAAGTTGGGCAAAGTAACTCCTGATTATTGCTCTAATTTCCTCTTCATTGGTGCAAAGTTCTCCCTTTTCATTTTTGAGACTAACAATTTGATTTTCCTCTTTCCTTTTTCTAATCAAATTAACTAGAGGTTTATCTATTTTGTTGGTTTTTTCATAAAACCAACTTTTAGTTTTATTTATTAATTCAATAGATTTTTTATTTTCAATTTTATTAATCTCCTTTTATTTTTAGGATTTCAAGTTTGGTATTTGAGGGGGTTTTTAATTTGTTCTTTTTCTAGCTTTTTTAGTTGCAAGCCCAATTCATTGATTTTCTCTTTCTCTATTTTATGCAAATAAGCACCTAGAGATATAAAATTTCCCCTTATTAACTGTTTTGGCTACATCCCACAAATTTTGGTATGTTGTCTCATTATTGTCATTCTCTTGGATGAATTAGTAATTGTGTCTGTAATTTGCTATTTCACCCATTCATTCATTAGGATAACATTATTTAGTATTCAATTGCTTTTTGGTCTATTTTCTCCTGGCCTTATATTGCATGTGATTTTTATTGCACCATGATCTGAACAAAATGCATTTACTATTTCTCCCTTCCTGCATTTGATTTTGAAGTTTTTGTGTCCTAACACATGGTCATTTTTTTCTATAAATTCCATGAACCGCTGAGAAAAAAGTAAAGTCCTTTCTGTCTTCATTTAATTTCCTTCAAAGATCTGTCATACCTAACTTTTCTAACATTTTGTTTACCCCCTTAACTTTTTTCCTATTTATTTTGTAATTCAATTTATCTAGTTTTGAGAGAGGGAGGTTGAGATCCCCTACTATTATAGTTTTGCTGTCTTTTTCTTCTTGCATCTCTCTGAACTTCTCCTCTAGAAATTTCCATGCTATACCACTTGGTGCATATATGTTTAGTATTAATATTGCTTCTTTATCTATGGTACCCTTTAGTAAGATATAGTTTCCTTCCTTGCCTCTTTTAATTAGACCTATCTTTGCTTTTATTTGGTCTGAGATCAAGATTGCTACCCCTGCTTTTTTTTTATTTTTGTTTATCTGAAGCATAATAGATTCTGCTCCAGCTCTTTACCTTCACTCTGTATGTATCTCTATGCTTTAGATGTATTTCTTGTAAACAACATATTGTTGAATTCTGGTTTTTAATCCAGTCTGCTATCCGCTTCTGTTTTATGGGAGAGTTCATTCCAATCACATTCACAGTTAAAATAACTAATTATTTCCTGCCATCTTATTTACCCTATGGTATGCTTTTCTCTTTCCTATGCCCTTTCCCTCCTACCTATTATTTTTCTTTTGATAACCACTTTCCTCAAACAATCCTTCCCCTTTAGAGCCCCACCCCCCTTTTTTACACCTTTCCACTAATTCTTCTGTTTTCCATTCTATTAGTCTTTCCCTTTCTTTTCTTTCCCTCCTATTTCCTTATAAGATAGGACGAGTTTCTTTGTGATACCAAATCTGTGTATTATTCTCTCAGAGCCAAATCTGATGACATTAAGATTCCCCCTCCCTTCTTTCCCTCAATTATAACAGGTTTTCTTTGCCTCTACATGTGATGTAATTTCCCTTATTTTACCTCCTTTTTCCTCTTTTGCCACTGTTATCCTTCTTCTACCTCTAATTTCTTTTTCATATAATCATAATACCATAATAAAATCAATCCTCATTCTCTAAGTATATCCATAACACAAATATAGTTCTCGAGTTTTTTTTTTCTTTTTACCTTTTTATATTTCTCTTGAGTTCTGTGTTTGTAGCTCAAATTTTTTGTTCAGCTCTGGTCTTTTCCTTAGAAATAGGAGAAATTCACCTATATCATTGAATGTCCATTTTCTTTCCTGAAAGATAATGCTCATTTTAGTTGGAAAGTCTATTCTTGGCTGTAATCTCAGTATACTACTTTCACCTTTTTTTTTTCTTTCTCATGATTTTTTCTTTTTGGTCTAATTTTTCCCTAACAATATGAAAAATATGGAAATATGTCTAAATATGTCTAAAACAAGGCAACCTACATTTCCATATTTATTTTTAATTATATTCTGTTATTTTAAAAAAAAATGTTTTTCTCACTTCGACTTTGCACCCCCACTGAGAAAGCAAGAATAATAACAAAATTTAAGGTCAATTTTTTTTTATTTTTTTTTTATTAAAGCCTTTTATTTGCAAAACATACATATGGGTAATTTTTCAACATTGACCATTGCAAAGCTTTCTGTTACAAATTTTTCCCCCCTCCCCTCCACCCCTCCCCTAGATGGCGGGAAGTTTACTACATAAAGGATTCATATCCTTATCCTTGTTACTATAAAAAAAGTAGTAATTGTTACTTGTATATCATTGTCTAATCAGTAAATAAGTATAAGGAATAGTATAGGAAGAGTGCTACTTTCCTGAGTCTAATTTATAGGAGGAAGTTTAAGTGAAGGAGGAAAAGGGAACAAGCAAGTACCTACTGTGCGCTAAGATATTCTGAACATACTTTTAAAATATCATCATATTTAATCCTGGTAATAACCATCTGAGGTAAATGTTATTATCATTCTTCATTTTGCAAATGAGGAAATGGAGGCAGAGTTTACATGAGGTGCCTAGAGTCACACAGCTAACATGTCTGAGGCCGGATTTACATTAAAGCTTTTCTGACACAAGGCCCATTCTCTATCCATTTCACTAAATAGCTTTTGAAGATAAAAACTTGCTATATTATCACTCCCTATTGATGATAAATATCCAGTGGTAATTGGTAATCTTTTTTATAGTCTTCCCTCTTCTACAAACATTTCCTAGGAATAAAGAAAGATCTGAAATAGCAAAACAGTTTCTTCTCAAATTTTTACTTTTCTATCAACCCATTTTTCATAAGATCACTCAATGGCATTTATCTAACATTCAGGAGGAATAATTAATTTATTCATTCTTCAATAGTATGCTTTTTCCTTTATATATCCCCATCACCTTTATGTTTTTTGTCTTTTTCACACAATTCTTATACTCTGCTTTTTTTCCGCAAAATACAACATTCAACTTGTATGTATATTTCAAAGTAATTGGCTTATTTTGAGTTTTGTAGGGGAGGGGGAAGGGTGATGGTATTACTGCTTTAATTTTCTGACTCAATACAACATCTTTTTACTGATGATTTTTTGCATATTTAACATCTTGTTTCAGTATGGAGTTGTTTCTCCATCAATAATAGAAACTTCTAGATAGTTGTTTGAGATCTTGCTGTTTTGCTGTATCTAATACAGCTTAGGAACATTTCTCACACCAAACTGCTTATTTTTTCAGAAAAAGTTACCTTTGACAGCATTGGCTCAGTGTTTAATGGAAGGATCAGCCATCTTGGGGGATGAAACACTCCTTGGGTAAGACAACATTCTACATAAGTTCATGCCAAGTCAATAGAAAAGTCCTGAAGCTGTATTAAGCACATTCTAGCAATGTTCTTGAACTTTAATCATTACATAGAAAAATACCTTGAGTAGTTCCCTCAGAAGTAAAATTTGAGGATACTTTTTGGAAAGGACATTATCTATAGTGAATGTTGTTCATTTGAAGGTTGGACTATGGAAGAGGCAAATAAATATTTTCTATAGATAGAAGATATGCTTAATTCTGTAGGCTACAAAAATCAACAAGTAATTATTAAGTGACTGCTATTTTTAAAATGTTGGAGGATATAGAGACAAAGCAAAACAAAAAACACCCCTGCTCTCATAGAGCTTAAATTCACTGGGGTTGGAGTAGAGGTGGGGGGGTAGGAAGGAAAGAAATGAGTGGTCTCATCGTAATCTAGATAATAGGTTAAATTATTTTTTAACCAACTCTTATTATATACAGGAAAACTTTAGGTACATGCATTCAAGTGTATGGGTAAACCTTAAAAAATTATATAGTTCTCAGTTCTAAGGTCCATATATGTTTTTAACTCTGCATTTGGGGATTTTTAAAAGTTGAATGAAGGAAAACCTAAGTGTCTCTAAAAGTAATAGTTTCTTTATTTACAATTACATAATCAGGCAGCAAGAGAGATTTGCATTAAATATAAATTTTAAAATCCTTTTGACTAGTATTTTATCACCTGAACAGGTTACTTAGGGAAGGTCTGAAGTCTTTCATCAAGAAATCACTGGAATTAGTAAAATAGAATCAAACAAACCCTATGAAAACCATTTCAAAATATTAATTCACATTTCTAAAAGACTTTAAAATGTGCAGAATATTCTTCTCACAACCCTCTAAAAGTATATAGTTATAGGATTATTATCCCTACTACACAGAAACAGACACTGAAGCTTAAAGTGCTTGAGTTGCCTGGAGCCAGGCTGCCATCTATCTTACCTTTTGATCCTAATCTATTTGGTTTTCTTAGCCTCAACAAAAGAGCTTTTTTTTCTAGAACTTGAGGTGGAAGAGGACGTCAAGAGAACTCTCCTCTTTTGTGTACATGCAGAAAGAGTAATAAAGCTTTTGGAGGTATTTGTATTCAGAAGATGTGAGGGCATCTGTCTCTACCTTTTTAATCCTAGTCACATAATAGGTCCCACTCCCTTCTATCCCAATATGGATTGATTTGCTTTAATTCTAGAAGGAAAAGGGAGAGAGTAAATTTGGAAGTATGATCTTCCAAAGAAGGAAACACTTTTTGGTTTAACATCCCGAATAAGATTTACTCAGCCAAGATAATGGTTATACTGGGGTGCTGTTCCTTTCTAATATCCTTTACATTGTTTTGTTATTTTTGTTTTTTGCAGAAAGATGCTGAAACTATGTGGTGAAACAGAGGACAAATTAGCCCAGGAGCTTATTCATTTTGAATTACAAGTAGAGAGAGATGTGATTGAACCACTTTTTGTACTTGCAGAGGTAATGAATGGATAAAATACATATCAGTGAGAATGAATAGACTACCATCTGAAACCCTTTGCTTTAGAAGCATCCTTTCTTCCTTTTCCATCTTTATAGTTTGCCTCCTAGAAAGAAAATGAATAGATTTTTTCATCTATGATTTGCCATGCCAAACTTTAAAGTGTGAAATTATGATTAATAAATCAACAAGTAGATCACTATCTCCTAAATAAAAGCCTTGAAGTTTTACCTGATGTTCAAATTAATTATCAATACTATGTCTTCTTCACATCAATTTCTTAAATCTCTAACCTTCAACTTCTCTGTACAATCTGGTGATTTGTCTAGTGCAAGAAAATGAGTAAATAATTATTTATCAGTGTGCCTGAAAATGAAGAAAACATATTCAGTGAAATTACTGGGCTCCTCACATAGAAATTAAATAGCATTTATTTTCTGGTTAGTTGAAAGGGTATATTTGGTCCTAGGTCCTTATTCCTTATTCCTGATGTCAGGTCATATCTGATAATGATACCATTCTTTGTATTTAGTGACAATTGCTTTAGTTATTTTCTAACATTATCTTAGATATTTTTTAAAAGATTTCTTGAATCTTTAGGATTTTGCTTGTATTGGATGATCCATCACTAATTGTAAGGTTCCCATTGCTTTTCTGCTTTAGATGACTATTACACTGTTTAAGTCACTCATCTTGACTTTGGCTATTTAAATGAAAATAGGTTTTCCTAGTTTCCTTAGGGTTGGTGTTAATTTTTTAATGCTGAAATTTATTCCTTTTATTTTCTTATGTGAATGATGATTTATTTCTATTTTCTAGTCCACTTTACATTCTGATTCTCACTTTCCATTTCATGTCTTTCCTATTGCAGAAGAATAATCATTTAAAAAGTATTCTAAAAGGAATAAATGTTTAATAAAAACTGCTTACAATAAACAAGAATGAATTGCATTAAAATAATAATTTTAGAGTTTCTCTAAAAGAAAAAAAATGTCTCACACAACAAAAA